>JAQQXO010000445.1:0-26154 GCA_029852735.1 Persea americana
GGCAAGAGCGAGCAGATGCTGAACGGGATCAAATCGCTGAATCCGTACAATCGCATTGGCGAGCCAGAGGAGATTGCCGAGGGGTTCTTGTTCTTGGCGGGCGAGGGTGGCCGTTGGGTCGTTGGGCAGGTCTTGCAGATCACCGGAGGCATGACGGTGGCGTAGTGGTGATTGAAGCGAAACCATGACGTGTATGCAATTCATGAAGTACAATACCATTGCCAGGGCTCGTATCCTACAAGACCTGCTCGCACGAAGCATGCCCAAAGAAGAAATCTATAGTACATGGATATAGTCGTAAACCTGGGTATCAGCCCGATAGTACAGAACTCGACAAGCCAACTCCAAGAAAGACATTGAAGGATGGACCCAAAGTTGGGGTGAGCAGCTCAGGCATTAGCAGAGCAGGTTGAACTCTAGCGAGGATGTGTTACGAGCCAAGTGATGCATAACGGGAGGTCACTTCGGAGGTCGATGTGTGCACCGTGCCCCCACAGCCAATGCCATGTTGTTGATGGAGATCCTGGGCTCAGATCCAGGTGTGTCAAGTGTGACGAATTATTCAGCGACCTCTCCGTCTCGCAAAGCGCTTGTTGAGGAGTGTGAGCACAGCGGAGACATTGAAGAGGACGTATTCAAGGTCAAGTTCTTCTTGATTGTCCTTTTGCATTTCGAGAAGGTCGTCGAGCTTGAGGTCGAGCTCAAGCAAGCCCCTGTTGCGCCCTAACTTCCGTTAGCACAAGCAAGAATCTTATGTCTCGAAGAACCTACCCTTGTAGTGCAGCGCAATGACAAAAGTGCCCGGCAGAGGGCTCGAGAATTGGAAGTAGATGTTGGCGCGCCTGTTCTCTGGAACATTGCTCTTCTGTATGACGCCTTCCTTCTCAAGTTGCTGATGTGTGAATTTGTACGGTCCAAGCACGACAGGCTTCTGCGACTTCTTGGGAGTCTTGCCCGCCGACTGATTCCGGACGTTGTGAAGGTAGCTTTTGTACGTCTCGAGCTGACTGAATAGGTAGGCGTTGTGGTCGCGTATCGTGCCGAAGACCTCCTGCAGCCGTGTGTGCTCTTCCTCGACCTTCTCCTTCATCGATCCCAGATGCACGAGCTCTTGCTCGACTTCATCTCGAAGCAGCGCAAAGCCGTCGTCCTTGGTGAGAATGCGGATGTCTTGGAGCTGACTCAGAAGCTCGATACCACGGATGCCCTTTCGCACCATGACTGAGTCATTTCTCGTCGTGGCGGCAGCTTCAGCAACTTGGTCCAGGCGCAGCGGCCGCCGCAAAACCATTGCATTTGGTGGCAAAGACCGTAGTATCAGAACAAACGTCGATTTGGCTTCCATGAACAGCACATCCTCGTGCGTAATGTCAAGTGCTGCTGTGAAGTCATCCAGCGGAGCCTCCCATTTGCTGAATAATGGCAGATTGATGGCCCTGTTGTCTTTTCGTGACAGCTGAGCAGGAGCTACTCCAAGCTCTTGCAACAGCACGCCGAGATGCGAGCTTTCGTCTTTCGCCTGCAGAGCGTCAGTGCGGCAGACGGATGGGTTGAGATCACATACCAGCTCGACTGAATGCGTCTGCAATAGAGCATGAGTCGCATACACTTCGTTCAGAGAAATCGACAACTCGAGGTCCTTCTTCGAAAGCGCAACGTAATTGTCCATCTCGAGACTCTCGTAGAAGTCTTGCACCTCACAAATGTCGAGCAGAAACCTGCCGATGCGCTCGCGGTTGTCGGTCAGGAACGAGGAAAGTGGCAGCATGTATGGCTCCTTGGCATACGAGGGCTTGTTCGCAAGATTCTGCAGCATTTTCGCAATGTATTTGAGCGTCTCCTTAGGATTGTCGGCAGGAGCCTTGTCGATGAGCATGTAAGATATTGGAGAGATTATGGCAGGATTGATGAATCGCAGGAAGAAGAATCCACCAATGAGTGTGCATATGGTGTGATCCTGCGCATCAGGGTACTTCCGTCGTGAGAGGCTTCGTATCTGTTTGCAAATCCATCTTATGCCATACGGGATCTCTTCGAGACCCCCCAATGATTGTGTCGAGGAACGAGTTGGCGATCTCAATCAGCATTTGTGCTCTCGGCTGAATGATCTGTTGCACGTCGGAATTCGCGGCTGCCTCTTCCGCGGTGATGCCCACCGGCATATGCGGAGGGAGGCCACCAGTTTTGTTCTTGATGTCTTCACACATCTTTCCGTAGACTTTGAGAGGGTTGATTTCCAGGTCGAGGTCTTCGAGACCTACGAGCGAATTGATTCGTTCCTTCAATATCACCTTGAGATAGCTCTGACCGGTCCTCTCCTTGTGTATGTAGTCATCATCCGAGATGCTGGTGTATTCTGGCGCAGTAAGGAAGAGTAGTCGGCGGTGTGATCAAATTGATACGTCAATACGGACTGCAGAAATGTCAGAGGAAAGCAGTATGGACCTGACGAATCCTACCTGAAACATGGTCAGGAGGAGGTGCTCTTCTCGGCTCTCGTATTGATTTCCATATATCGTGAACATTACAGTCTGCAAAAGGGAATCGATTTCGGATAGGTTAATAAGGCGGCACAAATGCGCAATGTGTCGTGGCTCTGATTGCAACAGGAAGAAGAGATTGCCGTACTTCTGCGTCTTCTCGTCGTTGGGGAAGAAACCCTGCTGCAAGTCTGCAGGCTCGTCGAGATGGCTCGCAAACTCGTTTTGCTAGGCGTATCAGTCTTGACCAATACGTGGCCCAAATTACCTACCTCTTCTATGCGCAATCGATTCTGGATGAGGAGCGCTATCCGAGAGTCCAGATATCGCACCGTCTTTCTCAAGCACGAAGTTGCGTTTTGATTGAGTGGAAATGCGCAACTTGAGATCTCGCAATGCCTTTTGCGCTGCACAAGATCAATTTAGGCCCCACGAGTGTTCCCATACACACCTTTGGCGAGGTCGTCCTCAATCTCCAGGTCCTTCTCCTTTGCGGACATGGACAGGTATAGAGCCGTGACAGAGTAGCGTTTCGATTGGCGCATCGACCGCGAGCCATCCCGAGAAGAGATTGTGTTTTGTCGCGAGACAGGGTAGTACGAGGCCTCGGAGGCGATCGACGACCGCTGTGGCATCATGGCGAGCGACATCTCTCGTGGTTGTTCCGGGCGCAGTGGAGGTGCTTGATCCGTTTGTGGGTAGCTGCGCGCCGACGGAGGCTTTCAGGTACCCGGCCTTTGTCCCGCTTGCACTTTCTCAACTACCCAACCTCACTCGAGTTGAGTGTAGTGTTGACAAAGAAAGGTTGTATTGTTCGCACAAGAGGCCGTCCAACGATGCAGACAGGAGCTGTTCGTGCGAACAACGCTATGCCGCGCGATGCAGAACTTCGAGGCGCAAGTTGTCCGGACAGCCTTCACAATGTCGATGGCGCGCGGCAGGAGAAGGTTGTAGACGGCGATTTATTCAGGATTGCATTGCCTCGAGCTGAAACGGTCGTTGAGCCCCTTGCATGACTGGCGAGCTGCTGTAATCGAGCCAGGCCGGCGGCTAAGCGACAGCAGGCGGCGGTCGTGGAATGGCGAGGATCCAGGGAGATGCTCGAGAGCGAAGTGTCGCAATGTTGTGGAAGAGGAGTATCAAGAGAGGGGCTATAGATTACCGCCTTTGATTGAAATGTCGGGTTGGTGCTCCAGTGTCCAGGGGAAGGAGTGGTCGCGTCTTTGCGTGTGGGTCGCCTGCAATTAGCTTGACCGTCAAATGACTGGTGTCCGCAACGCCACGGCTATGGACGGATGACTTGCTTGTCAAACAGTCCTCCGATGTCACGTATCAGAGACCGTATGCGCAGGATGCAGACGATGTGAAGAAGCCGAAGATAGCGCAGTAGCTCTCCCCAATGAAAGTCCCTTGATATATGACTGATATCCTAGAGCAAGAATGCAGATTGATGCTCGTCGTCTACTGTAATTAAGACCTCCTGTACCCACAATGCGCGGGCATATGCCCCGAATCTCCACCGTGCGAGCTCGCCTCGCAGAGCCCTGTCGGCTCTAGGCGGTCAAACAAGTCTACGCTGAGTGCTGTCGTTCGAGCCTCCGCATGCTTCCCGTCCCCTTTCCCGTCCATGTGGGGCAGTCCCACATTGGTCCTGTACAGGGCATGGTCTTCGTATGGACCGAGATCGAGGCGAAGCAAGTCTGCTTACTGTCCTGTCTTTAAGGGTTTATGATCTGTGACCATAGCTAGAAGTCGCTTCCATACTTCGTTGAGTGGCAGGCCGCGCAGCCAGGTTGGACAGCTCAGTCGTGCCATCTCGATGACATTGCTGCAACAGACCTTCAATCATTTATTTGTTCTGGCGACCAGCCACTGAAGCACAGCATCGAGATTCGTCTCTGTCTTGGCGCTGATCCCGTAACAGCTGACTTCGCGATGCGACACAGCCTTCAGGTCGAGTCCATCGATGAGCTCGTCTACAGACATCTTGTTCGGCAGGTCCGACTTGTTGCCCAGGACCAGTAGCGGGATGCCTTGTGTCCGCGGCTTGTCCAAGAGGGCGTGCAGTTCCTCTGCAGCGACCGGCAGCGCTGCATGGTCCGCAGAGTCGACCACAAAGCTCATTGGCGTCAGTCGCGGCCATGGTCTCATCACCGCCTCACTCACACAATGGCATTGACCCCTTCGCAGTAGCGTTCCCACATCGTGCGGAAACGGGGCTGTCCTCCTAGATCCCAGCTGGAGCATATATCAGATAGTATCATCTAAGGTGGTTGAGGAAGACCACCATTTGAACGTGACGTGTCCTTTCTGGACGTGCTTCATGTTGAATCCTACTGTGGGAATGGAGCTTCACTTGTCAGCGGCGAGGCATGCCAATGGGCTTTTTCCATATCATACTCGCTAGCAAACTCGGCGCCCTGACAAAATTCAGCGGGGATGGAAGCGCAGGGAACGGAGCCTTACGGCCAGAACACGAAGCAAAGACGTCTTGCCAGCATTTTGAAGCCCGAGGATTGTGATATCAAGTTCTGTCGACCTGCACCGCAATGTTAGTAGTCGTAGAATGCTGCTGGTCTACTCCTACCAGAATATCCTGAGAATCCAGTCGTAAAATCGACGCAACAGACTTGCCATTGCTTATGACCACGCGCGACTTGCCACCAGACTACAGCCGTGCCATTGAAATCAACTCCACATCGCCATCACGAAGTCGCTTGAAGACAGATGGGACTTTCAAAGATGACGACAGATCAGGCACCGAACATTGCACTAGCGCGGCTTATCGATAGCTCCACTATTCGCGACTCAAAATATTTCCATGATACCGTCAGAAGCTCTAATAATCTGGCGTACTGCAAAGAATCGAGCGCGCGTAGGCGTGTCCAATTATCCTTGCCATCCAATCGATGTCTGAGGCACACTTCCAATGACCCAAAATGTCGGTGAAAGGCAAGGCTGAGACTGCCTGGGGTACACAATTCGACACGGTCAAACGCGAAAAGCTCTTTCGACAGCCGCCCAAAGACAAGACCGCATATCCAGCTCTAGCAGAGGTCTTTCGACCTCACATCGACTCCTTCGACGCCGTCTTCCGAGCCGATGGGCGAGGACTACTCGACCTCGCGCTACAGGATATCGGCATCAAAAGCTTCCTCGATGGCGATCCGACCACTGCGCCGATGGACCACTCATCGCGAAACAAGTTGAGCTTGCGCATACGCAGCTATTTTCTTGACAAATCCCGGCTGCCGCAATCGAACAAATTCTCAACCACGAACCGCGAGATCTACCCTGCAGAATGTCGCGAGCGGCACGCGACCTACCGGGGTGCACTGCAGATCCGATTAGAGGCCAAAGTGAATGATGGGCCTTGGAAGGACTACATCAGAGACCTTGGACGGATACCGCTCATGCTTCGTGTGAGTCTGTAAACCACGAAGTGATGCTGTGCTGACCAAACCAGTCCAGCAGATGCCACCTGCAGCAGGCCTCGCCAGCACAGCTCGTGTCTCACAAGGAAGAAAGCGAGGAGTTCGGCGGCTACTTTATTGTGAACGGCAATGAGAAGATTGTGCGACTTTTAATAGTGCCGAAGCGAAACTACCCCATGGCTCTTATACGTCCAACGTTCGGCAATAGAGGTCCAACATACACCAAATACGCCATACAACTGCGGTCTGTCCGAGCCGACCAGTCCTCGATCACGAACACGCTCCACTATTTAGACGACGGCAACGTCATGTTTCGATTCTCGTGGCGAAAGAATGAATACGTCATCCCTGTCATGATGATATTGACAGCACTGGTGTCTACAACGGATAGAGAGATTGCAGAAGGACTCCTCGGTACAGGACCCGCGGAAGTGTTGGCGGAGAGACAATTCACCATTGACCGGGTCGAGCTGCTGTTGAGGACATATAAATCGTATGCTCTGGATAACGATCAAAGCAAAACCCGGGCCTACTTGGGTGCACGCTTCAAGGAAAGGTTCGCTCTCACACCTGACACGTCGGATGAGGAAGCCGGAGCTGAGCTACTGCGCAAAGTTGTGCTGCCACATCTCGGCGCGTACAACGTGACACAAGGCCAAGACAAGGACAAGTTCAATCAACTGCTCTTCATGACGAAGAAACTGTATGCGCTCGTGGAAGGTCAATGCAGTGCAGACAACCCCGACGCGGCCTCGAACCAAGAGATATTACTGGGCGGCTTCCTTTACGGCAACATCCTGAAAGAGAAGCTGGAAGAGTACCTTTTGTCCTTGCGGCCTGCACTGCTGAAGTATGGCCGAGCAAATGGCTGGCAACCATTCACAGACCCGAAGTTCCTTAACGATCTCCCGAAACTCCTCCGCGCTGGCACGAGAGAAGACATGGGACAGGCGATGGAGTACTTCTTGTCGACCGGCAACCTCACAAGTCCGAGTGGACTGGACCTGCAGCAAACCAATGGATTCACAATCATCGCAGAGAAGCTCAACTACCTTCGATTCATCAGTCATTTCAGATGTGTGCACAGAGGTGCCTTTTTTGCCCAACTCAAAACAACTACTGTACGAAAACTTTTACCTGAAAGCTGGGGCTTTCTTTGCCCAGTCCACACGCCTGATGGAGCTCCTTGCGGTCTGATCAACCATCTGGCGCATAAGTGTAAGATTGCAACCCACGATTGCGACGCGTCAGCTGTGCCTAAGCTGGTGGCTGAGCTGGGTGTCACCGAGAAGAGTCAATCTTCGATAGACGACAACGTAGCGGTGCAGCTTGATGGACGAGTTCTCGGATACTGCTCACCCAAGCAGGCGCGGCATGTCAGCGAAAGTCTGAGACACTGGAAGGTTGAAGGCACTCATGGCATACCGATAGAACTCGAGATTGGCTACATCCCGAACTCGAACGGCGGCCAATATCCCGGCATCTACATGTTCTCGCACGCAGCGCGAATGTATCGGCCTGTAAAGCACCTAGGTCTCAACAAGCTGGACTATGTCGGACCATTTGAGCAGCCGCACATGTCTATTGCGTGTACCCCGGCAGAAATTGAGGACGGCTACTCGACTCATGTGGAGGAGGACCCTACAAATATCTTGTCAATCCTTGCAAACATGACTCCTTTCTCGGACTACAACCAATCGCCGAGAAACATGTACCAGGTAAGCTGATCTCTCACGTTGTGTACATGCGTGGAGCTAACATCACGTTCAGTGTCAAATGGGCAAGCAAACCATGGGAACTTACGCCACCGCATCTCGATATCGTACAGACAACAAGGCATATCGCTTGCAAAGTGGTCAGACACCAATTGTTCGGCCGCCTCTTCACAACGAATACGGCTTCGATAATTTCCCGAACGGCACAAACGCAGTGGTGGCGGTCATCTCCTACACTGGTTACGACATGGACGATGCTATGATCATAAATAAATCAGCACACGAGAGAGGCTTCGGGCACGGAAGTATATATAAGACGAAGAAGTATGATTGTGATGAAGGTCAACGAAAAGCACGATCGCTGAAGACAACGACTCATCTCTTCGGGTTCGCACCAGGCAGCGCCGTCAGCTCACAGACTCGGACGAAGGTCGATGATGACGGACTGCCGTTCGTTGGCAGAATGGTGCAGGAAGGCGATATCATTGCCGCATACCATTCGGTGCTGTATGACCCCGTCTCTGGACAGCTCGTCAACAGAGACGGCAAGACCCTATTCTTCAAGTACAAAGATGCCGAGACCGCCTTCATCGAAGAAGTCAGAGTGCTTGGCTCAGAAGAGGGCAACATGCCATGCTGTACGATATCGGTAAAGTTCCGAATACCGCGAAGTCCTGTCATCGGCGACAAGTTCTCCTCGCGACACGGTCAGAAAGGTGTCTGCTCGCAGAAATGGCCGACAGTAGATATGCCCTTCACTGAGAGCGGCATTGTCCCGGATGTCATCATCAATCCTCACGCCTTCCCGTCCCGTATGACAATCGGCATGTTCGTGGAATCGCTGGCAGGCAAGGCTGGAGCCATGCACGGCCACGCACAAGACTGCACGCCATGGAAGTTCGAGGATCGCGAAGGCAATAAAGCAGTCGATTTCTTTGGCGAGCAGCTGTATGCTGCAGGCTTTAACTACCACGGCAACGAGCCGATGTACAGTGGCATCACGGGCCAGGAGCTCTTCGCAGACATCTACATCGGCGTGGTTTACTACCAGAGACTGCGACACATGGTCAACGACAAGTTCCAGGTCCGCACGACAGGTCCCGTGAACCAGCTGACCGGTCAACCGGTGAAGGGCCGAAGTAAAGGCGGTGGTATCCGAGTCGGCGAGATGGAGCGCGATGCTCTACTCGCACACGGCACCGCATACCTGCTGCAGGATCGGCTGCTCAACTGCTCGGACTACACCAAGACGTGGATCTGCAGAGACTGCGGCGGCTTCCTGGGCACGACGCCGGTCGTCGGCGGCTATGGGCTGAGGAAGAACACTGCCTCGAGCGCTGTGAGATGCCGGCGATGCGCGCACAAGGCTCAAGGGTTCGAGGCGAAGAGCCAGGTCTGGGAGGACGGCTTGGGCGCTCGATGGGTTGGAGGGGAAAACACGACCATTGTGGCTGTGCCAGGTGTACTCAAGTACCTCGACGTCGAGCTTGCGGCGATGGGAGTGAAGATGAAGTTCAGGGTCAGTAAATAGACTGGCGACAGCGTCAGCATGATCCAGAGCAAGCCGCATGCAGGCATTCCTGAGGTTGTCTGCCTTATTACTCCATATCTTCCCTTCGGCCTTTCACTTAGAATGACTCGTCCTGGAGACACGACTCGAATTTGTTGTGATCACTCGCATGTTCTAGACTAGGCCGCGTTCATGTCACACACTGCGCGACGACGTCTCCACATCGAGCACATCTAGCATTTGACAGCGATTGTTACCTTGTAGCGCATCCGTATCCGAGATCCATATGGAGGTCAATCCTCGCTCTGGCTGATCCTGCTCTAATGAAGCGGGGTTCAAGGCTCTTTCAAGCCCACAGGCCGCTCAGACTCATGCATGCATTTGAGCAGTTCACAGCGAGCACTCAACCTGACCGCTGTCGCGTGCATGACTGAAGCATGATTGATTTAGTCGTTCTACATGCCCTTGTTCCTCTCCAGTGCTTCCCGTGTCAAGTATATAAGACCGTAAAACTGTCTCTCGGAGCACATTCAATTTGAACCACAAGATTTTCTGCAGCTGCACCGTCCTCATCAACCTGTCTCTATCAAAATGCGTGTACAGATCGCCTTTAGTGTCCTACTTGCGGCCCTTGCTGCTGCTGTGCCGGTCAATACCACGGATGCCATATCCCGGATGCCGCTCGAGCGTCGTCGCCTGGGCGCCACGCCGACACATTATGTCTGTGGAGGGCGCTGGGGCTACGTAACCACCCACGACGCCATGGTCGTGCACGATGCGATGGTCTCGATCGACGGATCAGGATGGTGGAATGTGCTCAGCAAGGCATGCTATCCTGTTTTCGAGTACGCCAGCAGGGTGGTATTCAGTATCTGCAACGATGTAAGCGTGTCCAGAGGTCGTTGCCATCGCGGCGGATGAATGGCGGGCGGAGGAGCTGGCTAACTATGTGTAGAACGACTTCGAGAAGTCGGGTTCCTATGATTGGATCAGCGAACGCACCTTGGATGTCATCTTCTTGTGCGGACGTGACGGCAACGCGGCAGGGCAGGCATTTTACCCGGACAACACGAATATGATCATTCGACACTACTAGAACGAAGCACAGGGCTTGGCAGATGGAAAGGAGAGCAAAGGCATCTTGGATCATTGATGTGCTTCTTTGGTAGATGCTAAAACATGCGTCTGATCAAATACAACAAGCTCCTAGTCTTCGTGCAACGCCTTGCTTTTTGTCAGAGATGCATATGGAGACGTACCTGAAGTTGAGATACATTATACTGTAAAAGCACCTCGGCCATATCCGTGATCGAAAACTCCGCAAGCACTCGCTCGAATCCATGCCTCCTTTTCACGCCTTCAATGATGTTATTTGCATCATGGTGGCTTGAACAGAATCTTGCATGGTCAGAGTACTAAAAGTCATGTCCGAAAGCTCGAGGATTCGAGCAGTTCACAGCGTCGATATTG
Organism: Persea americana; assembly: GCA_029852735.1. NCBI lineage: Eukaryota > Viridiplantae > Streptophyta > Magnoliopsida > Laurales > Lauraceae > Persea > Persea americana. The sequence goes on from JAQQXO010000445.1 coordinate 10,610, forward strand.
CCTTGCTGCGCATTTTCGCTTGCGCAAGGTTGAACATTGAATACATACCTTAATCTGTAGAGTATCATGCATGCGATGACACAATTCATTCTCCGTTTGAATAGCATTGTCCTATTTCCTACATGCCGGTTGGCTGGTGGAAGACTTGTCATTGACACTATTGATTGAACACGCTCGTAACGGCTCTCTCATGCCCTCTATGTATCTGAGTGGCTGTACGATGACCCCATACAAATGCAACTGTCTTGTAGGCGTTCTTGACTCTGTTTCGAGCAGTCTACAACGAGAGCACTGCCAGACTCTATTCATGGGTCCACTTAAGCCAAGTACACGTCTGTTCAGTCGTGGCCGCCGAATGCATATAAGATAGCCCGAACGCCTGGTAAATCGAGGCAAGAGAGCTCGAGAATACGACACATCTACACCAAAAGCATCGACTCAAGACCAGAGAATGCATCTTTCTGCTAGCCTTGGGCTCCTGCTGGCGGCAATGGCTGCGGCCATGCCATTGAACACTACGGACACGACATCCGAAGCATCAGCTTTGGAACGTCGTCGCCTCGGTCACACGCCGACCAATTATGTCTGTGGGGGACGATGGAGCTATGTCCCCACCACTGTGGCACTTAACGCACGCGATGCTATGGACCAACAGGACTCATCCAAGTCCTGGTCGGTCGATGCGCACGCTTGCAAGATCGTATACACGTGGTATGGGCCTACGTTCTTCAGTATTTGCAACGACGTGAGCAGAATCTTGGTTGGAAGTTCCGGGTGTCTGGCTGATGTGTTGCAGAACGACTTTACGAAGTCGGGCTCTTACGACTGGATCAATGAGCGGGTCCTCGATGTGATCTTCCTCTGCGGCAGGGATGGCGACGCAGCGGGACAGGCTTTCTACCCGGACAAAACAAATATGATTGTCCGCGGGAAATAGGGTCGCAGGATGGTTATTGGACGGCGTGAACGTAGAGCAAGAAGGATCGAGGTGAGAGCGAGCGACAGCATGCTGTTGCGGACGGAAAGCAAGAGGCGCAGTCAAGGCTATCTTCAACTGCAAATGGACAATCCTGCGTGCCATCATAATCGGGTCTTCGTGTGTTTCTGCTTGTCGAATGAAGGACTGTGCAAACAGGATTGTCTGAGCTGCCACGACAAGAGCGGCTGTGAATCTGTTTCTAGCAGTCTACAACGCCAGCACTGCCTGTCTGCATCGGTGTAGTCTGCCTGACCGTCATGATTTGTGATTTAACGCTTCCATGTCCTGGCTCTGGGTTCATCTATAAAACAAGGCAGCCCAGATTTGTCAGGAAGGCGAATAACTCGATCATCGTCCATTTATACTCGATATTTCTACTCTTCAAACACCAGATTTTCTTTAAACACCAAGAATGCGAGTCATAAACAGCCTCGGCGTCCTGCTTGCGTCGATTGCGACGCTCGTAGCTGCGCTGCCGGTCAATGATACACTGGCGAATCCCATGGCCGCGCTCGAGCGTCGACGCATAGGTCACCTCCCCATCAGCTGGAATTGTGGAGGACGGTGGCGCAAGGTGCCTGCGGGCTTGGCAGAGCTGGGTCACGACGACTTGGTGCAGAACCATCCATCGGACGACTGGTCCGTTAAGGCGCATTCCTGCAATGCCATTTGGTATTGGGCTGGTTTCGTGATCTTCGGCATATGCAATGATGTGAGAGAGCCCCTTTTGAACCGCCAGAAACATGAGGGTCGCGTGTATAGTAAGCGAAGGCGAAAAGTCAAGGACGCAGCTGATGGCAAGCAGAACGACTTCGAGAAATCGGGTCCGTGGGAATACATCACCGAACGCACGCTCGATGTGATCTTTCTATGCGGTGGCAAGGGCGACGCGGCCGGGCAAGCCTTCTACCCGGACAAAACGAATATCATTGTCCGTAAGCCTGATGGACCCTGAGAGACAGCTGCATTGAATAGGCTGTCCGATCCCGTGATGAGAGAGATGGTTTCAGGGAGACTGGACCGGCGGGCGCGTCACATATCTTAAATGCGACGGTGTTGCAGATAAATTCGAAGCACGATGTCACCTCAGCCGCACAGGCGCTGTGTTCCGCCATCTTGGCCGTTTCAACTGAGTTCGCCGCTACCCGCCTCCTTCCTTTCCTAATCGTCCCATTTGCCCCACTAACCTGCTGTCACTCGTGTGCCCATCAACACCACAGTTCATCACGGTTGCACCCTTTTCTCCGAATCGTCCCTGAGATTGAAGGTGACAATTGCTCCTGAATTGTCCTTGACAGCGAGCCTACGACACCTCCTCGGAATTGTTCACGTTCACTTCGTCTGACCTCAACGACTCGGCTGGTGCTAGGCACCAAGTCTGACACAGCCTGCACTTGCAACAGCCACCCAATAGCGGAGAAGCGCGTATCTGATCATACGAGCCTCAACTTGAAAGGCAGACCGGGTTGTTCACAATGTCAGTCGTCAGTCGGCGGGACCGCGACGATGACGGGCGAGGACATCGCAAGACCGTCCGTCGCTATCAGATTGCCGACGACGGTTACGACGATACCGAGGTCAAGGTCACCAAACGCGAGGTTGTCCGCGATCGCTCGCCGCGTCGCGAAGTCGAGGACGTACATGTGAGGACGACGGAAGTCATCACTCGGCCAGAAGTCCCTATGCCGCCAGTGCCTGTGGTAGTGCGACAGGAGCTCGTCATACGCGACCGCGAACGCTCACGGAGCAGAGAAAGAGAAAGAGACAGAGATCGCGATCGTGACCGCGATAGGAGCCGGAGCAGAAGCAGGGGCGGAGGACGGGAGGCGAGATATGAAATGATCGAGCGAGCCAGGTCTGACGACGGGCGACGCGACGACGGGCGACGTGACGATCGACAGCTTTCAAGACGTGACGATGCGGACGAGGACTACTACTACGAGCGGACAAACCGGCAGATTGTGCGTCGAGACGAACAAGACTACCGTCGCCGAGGAAGGGAAGTGGCTCCTCGAGATTCCGCTTCCCAATATTACTCAAGCGATGAAGAAGTCATCGTAAAACGAGAGATTTCGAGCGACAGACGAGGCTACGGGCGAGATAGTAGTCCTCATCACAAACTGCACCTGGCAGAAGGCGCAGTCGCCGGACTAGGCGCTGCGGCAATCTACCAACGACATCGCCGTAAGGAGGGGATGCCACGGGGAGGCGCTGGTCAACTGATCGGCGGTGCCGTCATGGGTACTGTTGGAGCTGAGCTCTTGACGCGTGCCAATCATTACTATGAGGACAGATACGACACCCGCAGTCGGAGAAGCTCTCGCAGCCCGGACACTCATCACAACCTCGTCAAGCTTGGCACGATTGCGGCGCTTGGGGCACTGGCCGGCTACGCTGTGAGCAAGCATAACAAGAACAAGGCCGCCAACAAAGAGGTGGCCGAAGATCGTCGCAGCCGTTCCAAGCATCGTCAAGGCTCTTTTTCTTCTGAAGGGTCTGCGGAGGAGCACAATCGGGCGGTGGCATCTGGTGACGACGAAGCGCCAAAGCAACCTAAACACAAGAATGCTGTCATCGCTGGGGCGGGTCTGGCCAGTGCCGCTGTGGTGGGGCTCGTCGAACGTGCCCGCAGCAAGTCTAAAGGACCTGGAGAGAAGCGAGGAGCTCTACGCACGGCCGCACCCATTGCGATCGCCGGCCTCGGTGGTGCTGCATTGGCGGGGTTGTACGAGAATAAGAAAGCCAAGAAGATGAATGAAGAGGCCGCCGCAGAAAAGGAAAAGAGGCGCAGATCAAAGTCAAGACCGCGATCTGAAAGCTCGGAGTCTCGTGAGCACGGTCACACTCGCGGCGGTCAAGCACCCAATCATGATCAGAACTTGATCATGTATGGTGCCGGCTCTCCTCCAAATGACGACAAATATGCTCGCAATCCTCGATCTCGACCTGCAAGTTATTACAGCGACGAGCGCCGCGGCTCACGATCATCTTCAAGCCCTTCACCTCACAGGCGTCGCAGCGACAGCAGAGCCGGAGCTGGCTCACAGGCTCACGAAGCTTCTCAGCGGCGCGAGAGAAGGCGAGCCGAACGTGAAAGAAGGCGTAAGTTCATCCCTTTCTACAAAACGTCAACACATCCAGTGGCTAATCGTGTGCCCCAGGTCAAGAGGAACGTGGTGAAGCACCTATTGATCCATACCAATTCGGTCCCTACGGTCAAGCTGCACCCACGCATAGTCCATACGATCAAGGTGCTCCCCAGGGGAATTACTACCCAAACACTACTGCCTTTCCGCCACCGCCGACCGAGCAGAACGCGTATGCACCAGCACCCCACTACGGCGGCAACCAGTACAGTCCTTCAGAGTATGGACCGCACGGCGGGTAAGACCCTCCACCTTTGTCACATGACTGCATGCAGCATGCCCCATGTGGCCATGATGCGGTCGCAACGAGCTTTCGACTGATCTTTGCAGCTTCCCCCCGCCCCCAGCTCCTCCTGTCGGTCATCATGATCCGTACGGTCCTGGCGCCTATCCACCGCCATCCGGCTATGGTGGCCACGATGCCGGCTACGGCGGCCACGACCGCGACTACGGCAATCATGTGAGTAATGGTTCGTCGCCTCCCGCAGGGCGTCGTCGCCAGCATGGACCAAGCTGATTTGTCTCAAGGGTCAGTAGAGCATACACGGTCCCACGCGCAGTCTCGATATATTCCTCCTGAGATGAGCGCACCACACTACGATGACGATGCTGGAGATGCGACAGAGACCGAGCGAGACACGAGGAGGAAGAGCGTACAATTCGACTTGCCATCTGCAAGTACTGAGGACAGTAATCACGAGTTCTACAATCACAATCATGTGGAGACTTCCGGCCATGGGGCAGGAGGGCAGCATCAGCGAGGTCGAGACAGCAGGAATGCTGGCACGAATGACCCGATCGCCCGAAGTCACACCCCTGCGGCTGGCGTACAGAATGGTGGGACAAGAAGCCACCAACCTGCAGATCATGATTCCGACCTCGATTCGGATGTCACAGAAGATTTGCCACCGCGTTTCGATGCACAAGGACGACCTACCAACGAGAGCATGCAGGCAGGCGCAGGACGACGCAATGTATTCGGCAACATTTTCAGACGTATGAGCACAGGACGATGATTGATGGTTCGTATGGCGTGAGCATTGAGCGAAGGACTACAGAGAATACGAACATGAGCGGTCTGTGCTGCACGCAGACTGTACGACTGACGATCTACGAAATGATAACGGCTCACACGATGCGTTCATGTTGATATGATGATTTCAGTTCAGTGAATAAATTAGCAGATTGACCTTTGTCTTCATTTCAATTGCACGAACTTGAGTGCTGTTGCGCCGTTGCCCTGCCAACATCCGACTCTTGGCACTTCCTCATCTTGCGCGTGCAACTCGATCTTTGTCGCGCATCAACAATTGCACGGCTGTGTCGCACTCCACATCGCCATGGCACACGGGGAAGATCTTATCGATTTCGACCTGATAGAGTCGCACAAGGAGAACATACAAGCACTCCCCAGCGGTCGATCAGCAAAGGCGCTCGCTACGGTCCTCTCCCCGCTTGCAATCTCATCACCTCTTGTCGCAAACGATGGCAATGCAGCGAAGCGCGCCGCGTTTGAACGCGAGATTGTTGCGATAGACGATTCGGACGACCCTCTAGATATTTACGACCGATACATCAAATGGACTCTGGACGCCTTTCCATCAGCGCAAGCGACACCACAGTCACAACTGCTCCCGCTCCTCGAACGCGCCACAAAGGCATTTCTCGCAGCTACACACTACCACAACGATCCTCGCTACCTGCGATGGTGGCTGCACTACATCCGCTTCTTCTCCGACGCGCCTCGGGAAACATTCGCCTACCTTGCGCGTCGTGGCATCGGTGAGACGCTGGCACTATATTACGAGGAGTTCGCAGCGTGGTTGGAGGGTCAGGGTCGAGTTGCACAAGCGCAGGAAATCTACGAGCTCGGCATTTCGAAAGGTGCACGGCCGACAGAGCGATTGCATCGCAAGTTTGTGGAGTTCCAGATGCGCTGCGCCGCGACACTGCTGGCACAAGCAGCGCCAAGCTCCCCAGCGTTGCCTGCCGTGCGGCCAGCATTGGCGGCGAAATTGGATCCTTTCGCGGCGAGCTCGCCGGCTCCGGCGCAGGTTGACCCGCAGGCAGCGGCACGAGCAGCGGAAGGACGCGCTGCGGGCAAGAAACAGAAGATGTCAATCTTCGCAGACACGACTTCAGGGCCGACGCCAGCTGGCGTTACAGCAGGGAAAGGATGGGATACAATTGGAACCATCGCCGAGCGCAAGAAAGAGAACATGATCGCGGCTCGACCCTGGGCTGGAGAGATCATGAAGTCCAGCGGCATCCAGGCGCCGCCAGTGCCGAAGATGTCCATCTTCAAAGACCAGGTAAGCTCTATGTGCGATAGAATCCTCCACTGTTCTCATGTGTCAAGGCTTAGAACTAATTGGCGGATTTGGCAATCTTGCAGAACCTTCAGGCAGTCGCAAATGAACGAATCCACGCCGCAAGCAGCCGTGATCCTTCATTCTATGATCAGGTCACTTTGAACCCAAGGAGCGGCAGAAACGAAAGGATTGTCGCTTGTCTGGAGGCAGTGTATGCCGACTCTGGTGAGGCAGGTCCCGAGTTCTGCTTTGAAGAGTTGAGAGCCGCGAGGCGAGGATGGCTCGATCGTAATTGGAGAGCTCCAAAGAAGAGCAGAAGTCGCAGGTCAAGTCCGTCGCAACCACAGTCCATACGACATCCTCCTCAAGTGGACCATGATCTCGAGATCGACACCTTCTCAGCCACTTTCCATAACGACCTGCGCATACAAGATGGAGAAGTAGCCTCCGACGCAGCAGCGTTCTCATCCCATTCACATGCCGAGACCTTAGAGCCTCAAAGGGAACCCTACGCGATCCCGCCTGAGCCGCAATCCATCAGGAAAGCTGAATTGGAGGCGCCCCATTCAGGCATGGAGAAATCCAAGACCTTCTTGGTCCATCTGCACGACGAGAACGACGATGTTGATGGACCGAGCCATCGTCCGCATGTCAACCAGAGCGCTATAGACAAGCGACTGCAAAGAGAAGAACGAGCCAACCGAACCCGTAGGATCAAGGTGCGAGAAGTGAAAGAGGAGACGCAGACAGGTACAGTCTCACCGCGCGATATCGTCTCATCGTGTGCTAACATGTTCAGTACAAACCAATCTCGCGTCTCCTCGAGGTCCGCGGTTACGAAAGAAGAAGTCTGCAGAGCCTACAATGACGATCCACTCGAAAGCTGCAGCTGACGACATATACGCAATCTTCAATCAAGCGTTGCCGCCGACCAAGAGCACAGCCGTGGCAGACGAGGACGACGAGGAGTCAATTGACGGGGACGACTATACGAGTGCCGGTGAAAGTACTGGCACTGGTCGTATTTCGGGCACCACTAGCGAATTTGGCGACGAGACTCAACCCGATCTCACTGAAGCCCACAGTATCTCTGCTGAGGATACCACGCTCGGCGACGAAGCTACGTCTACCGGCTACTCGGCGAGCACCGAGGATCGGGTCGGCGACGATGAGGAGGAAGCCGACGATGTTGACGATGAGGACGATTCCCACGTTCCCAGGACGCAACCAGCCAGCTCGGGAGGGATCATGGATGGTGTGAGCGATGCTAACGATGACCACGAGAATGGTGGCCCACGCGACCTCAGATCAGAGCCTCCCGTTCCGGAAGGACTGCTGGACGCTCTCGATGCTTTCGAGGATGTCGTGACGCCGACCTCTCCTCCGAGTTATCTCACGGCTCACTCAATGCCAGAGTCATTCGAGCCGCCCATGACAGAGCCACGGAATGGCAGATTACTGCAACGGCAGGGCGACCGAAAGTTGCCGTTCATGACGCCCATTGTCGAGCAGACGGAATCCTCTCTAGGCACCTTGACTGCTCATCGACAGAAGGACTACTTCAACTCACGGACTCCTTGCGCCAAGAACCGTCGAAAGACACCGACGATACACGAAGACGATGCTGGCGATGAGGTTTGGAGCAGTCCGTTCGAGGATGTCCTTAAAGAAGTGGTCAATCACAATGAGAAGCTTCCGCAGCCCCAGCTTGTAGCACCAAAAGCCCGCGAGAAGTCTGATGATGGTGTCATCATCAAGGATCTGGTCTGCAATCCGATGGACGACGCTATTCACGCTGCAATTCTGCGCGAGTCTCGGCCCGCGCTTTCGTCGTGGCCAGGCTTCTTCGACTTCCGCAACGACTCCTATGATCGCAAGACGGACATTCGCAGATATTGTAAGAGCGTTTCAAGCGCGAAATCCGGGAAGAACTCGAGCGAGAAGACTTTGACTCGGGTGAGTACAGCCCCGGAGCTGCAGTTCTTCCTCCGCCGGACAGCTCGTACACAATCAGACGAGAGCTCGGCACCGGAGCGTTCGCCCCTGTCTACCTTGCCGAGAGGACTGAACCTCAGAAGCGCGACGACGAGACAGCCCTGTGTGCCATCAAGATGGAAGAACCTCCCTCAGCGTGGGAATACCATATTCTGGAGCTGGCTCATCATCGACTGTTAAGAAGCGCGGGTCGTGTGGCGGGATCGCTGATTCGAGCGCAAGCACTCTACTTGTTTGCAGACGCTTCATACCTCATCTTGGACTACGTTCAGCACGGCACGCTGCTAGACGTCGTCAACGCACTCGTCGCCGATGCAGCGGCCGGCGGTGGTGGCACAGCTGGTCCTGGAATCGATGAGGCGCTCGCAATGTGCTTCATGGTCGAGCTCCTGCGCGTCGTAGAAGCGCTCCATTCGGTCGGGCTGATACATGGCGACATGAAAGCGGACAATGTCCTGCTTCGACTCCCAGCACAGTTGCAAGCCCCGCCGCTCGGATCTTACAGCTCAATTGGCGCTGATGGATGGGCGGAGCGTGGCATCACCTTGATCGATCTTGGACGCGGCATTGACGTCCGCGCCTTTACCCCACAAGCCAAGTTCATCGCCGATTGGAACGCCGGCAGCGGCGAGTGCAGCGAGATGCGGGAAGCACGGCCGTGGACGTATCAGGCGGACATGTGGGGTCTCGCAGGCGTGGCGCACACGTTGCTTTACGGCCGCTACATCGACACGATTGGCGAAAAGGGCGGCCTAGGGGCGACGACGCGACATCGACTCAAGGAGCCATTGAAGCGATACTGGCAGACGGGGATATGGACGCCGTTCTTCGACCTGGCGCTCAACAGCAGCAGCGTGGCGGCGAGCACGGAGGCTTCGAAGGCGCTGCCTGCTCTTCAGGGGATGAAGGACGTCAGAATGAAGATGGAGGCGTGGCTCGAGGGGAGTGCGAACGATCGTGTCAGGAGCGCTTGGAGGAGGTTGGAGGTGATTAAGACGGTCGTCGTTAATTACTCGGCATGTGCATCACGATTTTGCTGCGTATCTTCGCAGAGTGAAAGTACGAATAAAGATACTCATGAAGTCCTCTCGCGCGAGATATCGCCGCACAGCCGCAAACGCCTCCGTCCAGAAGCTGACTCGTGCTCGGGAGATCTGCAATCGTTGACGGAATCAAGACGTCACTTCCCCCTTGGCAGGTGCGACTGCGCCGCGAATCTTCGTGGCGTGGCACGAGGTATATATGCACCGAGCCGCCATCATGCCTTCTCCACTACTCTCATACGCAAGGCACTGCCAACATGACGGACAAAGTGCCAAACGAGCCACCGCCAACATACGCCCACGCCACGGGCTCCAGCACGTCTTCATCTGCGCCACGTCAGAGCTCTTCACACCTCACAGTCGGCAATGGCATTCCCCCAGAAGTCCGTCGATCGATGGAGGATGAGCATCGTGAATTACCTCGTGGGTGGATCAGACAATACGATGCAAAGTCCTCACATCACTTCTACGTCGATACGACCAAGAAGCCACCACGGTCAATTTGGCACCACCCCTACGACGACGACAGCTTCCTCGCCGAGCAGACCCCAGAGGAACGACAGCGCATCACGGACCTGCACAAAGGCCCAACGCAAGCCGACATCATCGCGGAGATGACCGATGAAGACGATCAAGACGAGGAGCATCACGATACCCACAAGACCGCATCCTCTTCTACATCCCACGTCAAGTCCAACACGCAACCTTCCGAGCCGAAGAAGCTAGGCCGCAAGCTCAAAGACAAGCTCACCGGCAAGACGCACGAGGAGCGCGAGGCGGAACGCGCCCATCGGGCAAAGGTTGAGCAGGAGTCGTACGCGCGACACCAGCACATCCGTGGGTGCATGGACCGTGCCGTGGCGACTGGCCAGCCGCAGTTCATGGGCACGGACAAGGATGGCCACGACGTGTACATCGAGCCGCCGCCCGACCGGGAACGGATATGGTGGTGCTTACGGGGGCCGTCAGAGCTACAATCCGTACGGGCCCGGGAATCCGTATGCGCAGGGGCCGTATCAGAACCCGAATGCGAGGTTCGTGCAGATGCAAGCCGCCGAGCTATGGCTATGGACGGCCGTATGGGTATGGCTATGGAGGAGGGTATGGATTGCCACTTTGGGGAGGTCTTGCTGGAGGCATGTTGCTAGGAGGGCTGTTGTTCTGATTGCCTGTGGCGCTGTTACAAGCTCAGGGTGGTCTTTGTGTTCGAACGGCATTAGATACCCGATGATACTGTCTTTGCAATTCACTGTGTGCGTTGAGTGCAGAATCGATGCAACTCCATCTCCATTGGCGTCTGATGTACGGGAGGGCGACATGGGCAAAGCATGACCGCAGCGATGCCAAGACCGCTTCGGCATTGCCTCATAACTCGACTTTCATCATTCCGATTGACATTGGAGCACACTCACGCCCTACGAAAAGCAATCACGAGCATACTACTTCCTAGTCCCATTGACTTCGCACAAGAGACATCGATCTCGTGCCAGCAATATAGACTCATTCACCGCAAGAACCATATTCCCGTGCCTTTGCAATCCGCAACCACAACCATACCTCGTCAACCACAATCATAATTCCTTGTACCAGAGGAGAACGATACAAAATGCCCAAACTACCCTTCGACACAGTCGACGTCTTCACGTCAACCCGCTGCGCCGGCAACCCTCTCGCCATCGTGCACGTCCACCCCTCCGGTCACCAACCGAGCCAGGAACAGAAGCAGGCCATAGCAAGAGAGTTCAACCTCAGCGAGACTGTATTCCTGCACCATCCTGAGCCTGAGTCTGAAACGTCAGAGGCAATATCACGACTGCGACTACAGGCAGACGATGCCACCCCGCCCGCCACGATCTGGCGACGTGTCCCGCGCCCAGTCTACAAAGGCAGACCCCTCCTACCCGCATCGACATCTTCCTCGTCGACCGCGAGATCCCCCTAGCAGGTCACCCGACGATCGGCACGCTGTGGCACCTAGCCAAGACCGCCGGCTTCCGTCGCGGCCAACTACTCACCAAGGCTGGCCCCGTGTCCGCGTCGATCACGGAGGCGGACGACGGGAAACTGCACGCGTCGGCGGTGATGCCGCATACACTGCATGTGCATGAGCGGAAACTATCGGTGATGGAGCTGCTCCATCTACAGCCCGGGCTGGACGGTGTCAAGGTGTCTGAAGCGCCGGTCGTCTCGTTGACGAAGGGTGTCAGTTTCGCGCTGATCGAGTTGGGCAGTCTGGAGGAGTTGGGGCGGGTTGGACTGACGAACTTCGCGGTGCCGACGGGATTGCTGGACGAGGGGTGGACGCCGTCGTTCACGGGGTGTTATTTCTACGTTGTGGATAAGGAGCGGAGTCAAGAGGTAGGCGAGGAGGGGAAGGGGAAGGTCGTGCTTGATTGTCGGATGATCGAGCAGTCCCTCGAGGACCCTGCGACGGGGGCGGCGGCGTGTACGTTGACTGGGTATCTAACCATGAGTTTGGCGAAGAGGAGGAAGGGCGAGGGAAAAGGAGAGGATGGAAAGGTGGAGGTCGAGTATGAGATCACGCAGGGAGTGGCCATGGGGAGGAGGAGCGAGATCAGGATTAGTGTGTCGACTACGGAGGAAGGGGAGGTGGATGAGATTCGACTCGGAGGGACTGCGGTGGGGATGATGAGTGGTGAGATTAGGGTGTAGATATGATAGAAGTATACAGTCCAGAAAAGCATCGTCATTGAGCAATGGAAGATCAGGCTTCGTGTATGGCAAGATAGTGCACCCGTGTTCTACTATAGTGATGACTTGACAACCATTGTGTTTCGATGCCTGCTTGCTGCTTCACGCGAGAGTAAAGGAAGAAGCGGCGTTTGCAGTGGACTCATGCAAACCTGTCGAGACGAGCTGAACACAAGGTGGGTCTAATATTGCACATTGCGGGCGTAGTGCAAGGCAGTATCAATGCCGAAGTGAGCGTTCGGCAGTCGTTCGCGTGGGAAATGAAGCGTTCCCCTAGCGCAGGCAGGGCATTGAACGGGCTGAATACCTGTATACATCCTACTCTTACAATAATATTGGTGAAAAGGGTACTTCCAGGAGTGTCGGCAAGGACAGCTTTACTGTATCATTGTGGCGGCGTTGGTCATCACCTATCGAGTATAGTTCAGGCTTACGAGGCGTGTCTGCTTGACTGCATCGAGTGTCGTTCGTCGCCAAAAGACGCGCTAGGGGACACGGCTTACACGGGCTGATGGTGGACGAACGCGATGTGAAATTGTATTGTGCAAGGGTGGGAATTGGTGCAGTATAGGCATTCATGGGATATCACTTCACTTCTTTCGTATTGCTTGCTGTAAAGGCATCATCATTGCTCCAGAGTCTTGCTATTGTCGACAGTCCTATCAATCCTCTATTGACAGTCAGACGAGACTGTTGTCGTCTATTGTTGTGTTTGTATATTACACACGCTACGCCTCCTCTACCAAACAGTCAGACCGACCACAACGTCGACCCTCTGGTTCATCAAATTTCACACAGTCACGCCCCACGCGTTCGTGCCTCTTCCACACTCTCACTCTACTCTACACCTCCTTCGCCTCATATATTATATCACTCGAGCCTCTGCCACTCTCACGACGTCCTCGACGACACACACATCACATCACCGCACCGCTTCAGGCCTCGCGTGACGCGCTCCACAGCGGCCCGCCTGCAAGCAAGATATACTCCGATTCGACCAGATCCTCACAAGCCACGGCCCACGACCTCACACAAAGAAGAGTTCTGACCTGGACACTCGTACCTCGAAATCCTCCGACTCGTCATTCATACCGCTGCAACACACCACTGGGCCCGTGCTCCCGTTGTCACAGTAAACAAACACACCATAAACTTCCGCCCTCGGCAGCCGGCAAGGCAGATACAGATATGGACTCCTCAGAAGCATCATTCCCCTCTGAAGGAGCCTGCTACCCGCTCATCCTCGACCACATCTTCCGCTACCCCCCCGGCACCTACGAGATCCCTCTGCGGACAATGTACACGCTCAACTGCGCGCCGCGCGCCCAAGCGCTACCGACTCGACGGCCGCCGACCCGCGCGCAGAGCCATAGCGACCTCAGATCGGTCAAATCGGATCAGCTGTCGAGCTCGCAGGCCGCCGCGGCGGAGTTCACGACCTCGCTCATGGCGCACATCACGCAGCTGCCGTCGCAGCCGTGCTCGCTGCCCCCGACCTTCATCACAGCGTTCCTCAGGAGGTGCTTCACCCCGGAGCTGCACATGGTCGACTTCCCGCAAGCGCTGACCGGGCTCGACTACCTCAAGGATCTTGAGACGAGGAGAAGACGAGGAGTTGCGGCCGCGCTGGGGAGGTTGGGCTTGGAGAACAAGGACAATCTGGCGAGCGACGCTGAGGTTTTGAACGGGCGATGTCCCGCTGCTGCCAGCTGGCTCAAGTTCGTCGAGTCGTGCGAGCGCAAGGTCGACGCCATTTACACGCAGCTCTACGTCGCGCTTCGTCGTTGGGTCAGTCACTACCCTCTCCTGCCACGACCATGCACTAACGGAATTAGATCCTCGTGAACGAACTCTCCCTCCTCCCCTTCAACAAACACAACTGCCTCGCGATGCTAAACACCCTCTACCCGCCGCTGGTTCCCCTCACCGGTCAAGGGTCCAAACGCCCAGGGACAACCCCAGCTCCAGCCCACCCGGCGCCTGACGCCGACCGTGCTCAAGGGCCAGCGCGACGGCTTCTTCAAGTACATCACCGCCGTCGAGCAGCACGGCACGCACGTCCTCGCAGGCCTCATGGACCAGGGCAAGAAGCCTGGCGACAGCGACGGCTGGGCCGCAGTGCGCGAGACCCCTCGACAGCTACCTGCGCCTGGCCAACGCGCAGATTGACGATTGCGAGGCCGTCACCGGCATCGAGTACTTTGAGCTGCTGCAGAACGGCGGCGGTGGCGGTAACGGCACTGGCAACGGCAGGGAGCGCTGGTCAGGCCCGCAACGGGCGCAAGGAGCGCAAGGCCGACTCGGGCATATCGTTCAACTCGCGGCCGAGCACGAGCGGGAGCAGCGCGAGGTCGGACCAGCCCGGACAGGCGCAAGGACAAGGGCAGGGAGCAGGACCGCTGCAGCCGATCGCGCAGTGGCAGCCGCCGAAGGCGCTGAGCCGGCTCGAGCGGCTCGCGGGCGAGATACGCAAGCTGAAGAAAGGCCGTGGCAGATCGCCTCCGGAGATCATTCCTTCCAGCAAAGCCGGCACGGGCACGGGCACGGGCATGGATATCTCCGATACAGACAAGGAGAACGCGCCCCTACCCCTGTCCACACCATTCGCGCTCCCCTCGCCCAACCTCGCCGATCTCGATTCCCGCGGTCGAGACCGCGACTGGACGGCAATGTACGAGGCCGAGGCGCGCGCGCAGGAAAAGGAGCGCAGCCGGGCGCAGTCGCGGAGCAAGACGATACGCAAGCTCAAGAGCCTGGGGGATCTGCGGCCGGGGAGCCGCGCGAGCTCGAGGATGGGCCAGAGGGGCGACGAGGTGTTTGACCGCGAGGAGATGAAGCGGCAGAGGCTCATCTACGAGGCGCAGGCGGCGCAGGCGGCGAAGGCGGCGAAGGCGGAGAGGATGAGGAGTGAGAAGGTGGGGGAGGTTGTTGCGGTGCAGGAGGTTGGGGAGGGGCGGTGATGATGGTATGAGGTGGGTACGAGCGACAAATTGAAGGATACACGATGATTGGAAGGAGGATTGACGATGACGATATGGACGACGAGCTCTCGTGCTTTTGGAAATATGGCTTTGGCGCTGGCGCTGGCGCTGGGCGCATTGGGTCACTGCCCCAGCTTTGGATGATGGCTCATGGCTTGATGGAATGCGGGAACGAAGAGCAACGAAGTATCTTAGCCACCTCATCATTGGAATAGGCATCGTCGATTAGCTCATGAACAACATATGAACATGAACAACAATATGACACACGACTCGAATTCACATCTCATCTCCCCTGAGCGCGAAATCTCGCGTGCGCGCTTCACGCCTTATGAAGGGAATGAAGCCAGCCGCGCGAACGCGTCTAAACGCGTATC
>JAQQXO010000446.1:0-25921 GCA_029852735.1 Persea americana
TTATCTCGAGCATTTAATGTTTAATTATTAAAGTAGTTAATTAAATTAAAAATAGGTATGCTGAAATTGGTAGACAGTTTCCACTTAGGATGGAATGGATATAATCCGTGCAAGTTCAAATCTTGTTACCTATATATTATATTTATTATCTATTTTAATATGTTGTAGACTAATCGGCAAGTCATAAATTTTTGGTATTTAGCTATGAGTGTTCGAATCACTCCAACATAAAGGTGGATATAGTTCAATAGGTAGAACAACTGTATGTGGCACAGTAAGTTTCCTGTTCAAGTCAGGATATCCACCCTGACACACATAATTACAAAAGGTAAAAATAAATTAAAAATAATGTATTTAAACTTAAAACTTTGTTTTAAGTGTAATAATAAACAATAAATTATTATAATAAGTACATGTATACTCGCCCGAGTAGTTCAATCGGTTAGAACATTAATTTCATGCATTAATAATGAGAATTCGAATTTCTCCTCTGGCTAAGGCATACTGATTACGTATGAATTAAATATCATATATTGTAATAAAAGGAATTAGCTTAACTGGTAGAGCAACCGTTTTACACACGGTAGGTTAGGTGTTCAAATCACCTATTCCTTATTAAATATGTATTTTTCGTAGAAAATATTTAAATAACTTAAAGTTATAACATTTAAAGGATATTATTAGTAATTAATTATTAAATTATATTATTTACAAATGATACAAGCAGCAAGAATTATTGGAACAGGATTAGCAACTACAGGATTAATAGGAGCAGGTGTAGGTATTGGTGTAGTGTTTGGTGCACTTATATTAGGTGTTGCAAGAAATCCTTCTTTAAGAGGACAATTATTTTCATATGCAATACTTGGTTTTGCATTTGCTGAAGCTACAGGATTATTTGCACTTATGATGGCATTCTTGTTATTATACGTAGCCTAATTCTAATAATAGATTATCTGTGTTTATTAGTTATGCTAATACAAAACTATTATAAATTATTATATCTTTATAATAAACGGGTTAGAGCCAGGTAGGTTAGGCGCCTCATTTGGGTTGAGGAATTGTTATGTTCGAATCATAATAACCCGATAAATTATCTAAGATCTTTATAGGAGAGCTTAACTTAATGGCAAAGTATGTGACTTTTAATCATTGTAATATGAGTTCAAATCTCATAGCTCTTATATATTTAATTAAAAAAAATAACTGTATATATATGACACATATACTTATGGTAAATTTAAATACAATTTAAATTGATATCTGTTAATTCTTGTTAGCTTAATGGTAGAGCAGGATACTCCTAATATCTAGATCTAAGTTCGAATCTTAGGCAAGAATACTAATATAAATTGTAAGTATGCAATATAATATGTTAATTCATTACCACAATAACAATAAACACATTTATGCCCGGTTAGCATAAAAGTAATGCAACCGTTTTGTAATCGGTAGAAATAAGTGCGATACTTATACTGGGCTTACATAAAAATAAATAATTAATAAAAATATAGTTTAATTGGTAAAGCAAGCTTCTTATCATAGATCAAATTATTATAAAGTCACTTTGGTATTATTAATAAAGTATTTTTACATTAAAATATTACTAATATATTTCCTTTTTATGCATTTATAATTATGTACGAGAAAAATATAATTATCTTTTATAAAATGAATTTTTTTCACAATGTAACACTTTATTGTGATGCACCTCAACCATGAGGTCTTTATTTTCAAGATAGTGCTAGTCCACAGATGGAAGCACTTATAGAATTACATGATAATATCATGTTCTATTTAGCTATAGTTTTATTTGGAGTGGCATGAATAATGGTATCTATCATAAGAAACTACATAAGTAATAAAGCTCCTATCAGTAACAAATACCTTAACCATGGAACATTAATAGAATTAATTTGAACTATAACTCCTGCATTAATTTTAATATTAATCGCATTTCCATCTTTTAAGCTATTATACTTGATGGATGAAGTTACAGATCCTTCTTTAACTGTGTTTGTAGAAGGTCACCAATGATACTGAAGTTACCAATATCCTGATTTTAGCAACGGTGATGATGAAGAATTGGAATTTGATTCATACTTAGTGCCCGAGTCAGATCTAGAAGAAGGAGCTTTAAGAATGCTAGAGGTAGATAATAGAGTTATATTACCGGAACTTACTCATGTTAGATTTATTATATCTTCTGGAGACGTGATTCATTCTTATGCGTGTCCTGCTTTAGGTATAAAATGTGACGCTTACCCTGGAAGATTAAATCAAATTTCTGTATTAATTAATAGAGAAGGATCATTCTTTGGTCAGTGTTCAGAAATATGTGGTATATTACATAGTTCTATGCCTATTGTAATAGAATCTATATCACTGGAAAAATTTTTATTCTGACTTCAAGAACAATAACAAGTAAAAAAATAATTTGCATTATTAAAGTAATACTATTATAGCAATAATTTATTATAGATTTTTTATAGTTTTTGTGTGTATATCTATACAATATATCCAATATGAATCTATTTATTTTTTTTTTTACATGTTATATTCATCAACAGTTATCTCTATTATGGAAGTTATTATAGTAACCCTACCTGTACTTTTAACAGTTGCTTTTGTTACAGTAGCTGAAAGAAAGACTATGGCAAGTATGCAAAGAAGATTAGGTCCTAACGTTGTAGGATATTATGGTCTTTTACAAGCATTTGCAGATGCTCTTAAACTTATACTTAAAGAATATGTTTCACCTACACAGGCAAACATAGGACTATTTTTTCTTGGTCCAGTTATAACATTAATTTTTTCATTATTAGGATATGCTGTTGTACCTTATGGTCCTGGTTTGGCAATATGAGATTTTAATTTAGGTATACTATATATGTTAGCTGTTTCTTCTCTTGCTACATATGGTATATTACTAGCAGGTTGATCAGCTAATTCAAAGTATGCTTTTCTAGGTTCTCTTAGAAGTACAGCACAGCTAATAAGTTACGAACTTATACTTAGTTCAGCTATATTACTTGTGGTTTTACTAACAGGTAGTTTAAACTTAACTGTCAACATAGAAGCACAAAGAGCTATATGATTTATAATGCCTTTATTTCCTGTATTTATTATATTTTTCATTGGTTCTGTTGCAGAAACTAATAGAGCACCTTTTGATTTAGCTGAAGCAGAATCAGAACTAGTTAGTGGATTTATGACAGAACATGCTGCAGTAGTATTTGTATTCTTTTTCTTAGCTGAATACGGTAGTATAGTTCTAATATGTATACTAAATACCATGCTATTTTTAGGTGGATATTTATTGGATTATACGTTTATATCCTATATATTACATGGATTAGGTTTTGAGAGCATTGAAGTTTTAAATAACTCATTGTTAGAAGGAATGATTTATGGTTTAATTTTAGGTATAAAATCTTCTATTATGATTTTTGTATTTATATGAGTTAGAGCTTCTTTTCCTAGAATACGTTTTGATCAATTAATGTCATTTTCTTGAACTATACTATTACCGGTTGTAATTGCTATAATTATAGTTATACCTTGTGTTGTATATAGTTTTGAAATAATACCTAGTAATATAAGTTTACTATAAATATATAATGTAATAAAAAAAACTTTAAGTTTTTATCATTATTAACGACGCCTGTTAAACCTCATGTCTTTGCTAGTTTATTTGTGCAAAACTAGGATTTAATATTCTCTAATAAATATATGGATATATTGTATATAGTGGTATTATTTGAGATAAATTATAAATTTATAAATATATGTTATTTCTTTTAAACGAAACTTTTACTAATGGTTTTAATTACAATCTATTAATTGTAATATCATTACTTTCTATACTTTGCGGTACTTTTGTTATTATCAGTAAAAATCCTATTGTATCAGTTTTGTTTTTAATAGGTTTATTTTTAAACATAGCAGGTTATTTAATGATGTTAGGTGTTAATTTTATAGGTTTATCATACCTACTTGTCTATGTGGGGGCTGTATCTATATTATTTTTATTTATCTTAATGCTAATTAACGTTAGAATTTCTGAGCTTGTTACTGATAATAACAACAGTATCCCTTTAGCTATTATAATAGGTATAATATTTTATCTAACATTATATAAGTTGTTACCTTCTAATATAGTATTACAAGGATTATATAATTTAAAATTTAACGCAATATCTGATCTCGGTTCGCCAAGGTTTGATGCTAGTTATACACTAAATAATATATTTAACTCTGATAACGATCTATACTTCATTTCTTCAAAAATATGAGACGGTATATTGTCAGAAACTTCTCACATTACAACTATAGGTAATGTAATATATACTGTTTATCCTTTATGATTAATACTAACTTCTATAATTCTTTTATTAGCTATGGTTGGAGCAATAGTTATTACAATAAAACAATAACAAATCATCTAAAATTTATCTAGTTACATTATTTCTTATATAATCTGATTTTTTATAAAATCATGTAAAAAAAACAACTTTTACTTATTTATTTTTAATGCCTCAATTAGTACCTTTCTTCTTTATAAACCAAGTAGTATTTGCTTTTGCTATTTTCGTAGTGTTAATATATGTTTTTTCTAAATACATTTTACCTAGATTTGTTCGTTTATTTGCCACACGTTTATTTATAAGCAAATTATAAATTTATTGTTTTTGAAGATGGTTTTTTAATAAATATAAATATTTATTTACTATGAATAACTTTATTAATGTTACAAGTCCGCTAGATCAATTTGAAGTAAGAAATTTATTAAGTCTAGATGCACCTATACTAGGTAATCTATCATTATCTTTAACAAATATAGGATTATACTTGACTATTGCAGGTTATCTTGTGTTTATGATAGGTTTATTATCTTCAAATAATGATAAAATAGTACCTAATGCCTGATCTATATCTCAAGAATCAATATATGCTACAGTGCATAGCATTGTAACTGGACAAATAAATGATAAAAACGGTCAGGCTTATTTTCCTTTTATGTATGTATTATTTGTATTTATCTTGGTTAATAACTTAATAGGTATGGTACCTTACAGCTTTGCTACAACTAGTCATTTTATTTTAACTTTCTCACTTAGTTTCACAGTAGTTTTAGGTGCTACTATACTAGGATTAAGCAAACACGGATTAAAATTTTTTTCTTTATTCGTACCTGCTGGTTGTCCACTAGCACTTCTACCATTATTAGTTATGATAGAATTTATATCTTATTTAGCTAGAAATGTTTCACTAGGTTTAAGATTAGCAGCTAACATACTATCAGGTCATATGCTTTTAAACATTCTTAGTGGATTTACATACAATATAATGACTTCAGGATTTTTATTTTTCTTTTTAGGATTATTTCCTTTAGCATTTATAATAGCATTCTCTGGTTTAGAACTAGGAATCGCATTTATACAAGCTCAAGTTTTTGTAGTTTTATCTTGTTCTTACATTAAAGACGGATTAGACTTACACTAATAAAAAAAAATTAATGTGATACATGTTGTAAATAATAATCAATTTTTTTAATTATTATTTAACAGTAAAGTCTTAGATCTATTAATTATATAAAAATATATAAATATCGGTATTGTATAGAAAAAATAAATACTTGTTATTTTGAAACATAAAGCCTATAATAGATATTTTTTTAGTTTTATAACAACAGAAATTAGCTTTTTTGTATCCATTTTTTTATAATTTTAACTTTGATGTTTATGTAACTTTTTATATATAGTAAAAAATGTGTAGTAAGGTTGTATTTTTAATTTAGTGTTGCTTTTCATGAAAAAAATAAATTATTTTATAAATGTAATGGAGTATGAGCTATAGTTAGTTATGATTCTAGGTGTTTCATTGCAAAATTATTTGTAAATAAAATCACTTTTATTGGGTCATATTATAAAATTATTCTGTTGTAAATACTATATACTAATTATTTACTAATTTAAATTATTAAGCGGTATAGTTTACGGTAATAACGTGCCAGAGTTATTTAAATTTTCACGTTGTTTGGTGAAATTTAATAGCTTCTTTCCTACATAAAATTTAATAGTAGTGTATGTCTGTTTTTTTCATGTCTAATTTAAATAGAAGCGTGTTTCAAGGGCATCCTTTCCATTTAGTATCTCCTTCTCCTTGACCTCTGTTAACTTGTATGAGTTTATTAAATTTAACTACCTCTGTTGTGTCTGGTATGCATGGATTCGAAAACTCAGGACTTTGAATACCTTCATCACTTACATTAGTAGTATGTAGTATGTTTTTATGATTCAGAGACGTTATTTCAGAAGGTACTTATATAGGTAACCATACATTGGCTGTGCAAAAGGGTTTAAACATGGGAGTAGCATTATTTATAGTAAGTGAAGCTTTATTCTTCTTAGCCATATTTTGAGCTTATTTTCATAGTGCATTGTCACCTACTGTAGAATTAGGTGCTCAGTGACCTCCTATAGGTATAGAGGCTATAAACGCCTTTGAATTACCACTACTTAATACTGTACTATTACTAGCATCTGGTGTTACAATTACTTACTCACACCACTCTTTAATACAAGGTAATAGGAATGGTGCTTTATATGGTGCAATATTTACTTTAGTATTAGCTTTAGTATTTACTGCATTTCAAGGGGTAGAATACTCAGTATCTTCTTTCACTTTAACAGATGGTGCCTATGGATCATGTTTTTATTTTGGAACAGGATTTCACGGATTACATGTTATTATAGGTACAATTTTCATAGGAGTTGGTTTCTGACGTTTGTTAGCATATCACTTAACTGAAAATCATCATCTTGGTTTAGAATCTAGTATATTATATTGACATTTTGTTGATGTTGTATGATTATTTCTATTTTTATCTGTTTACTATTGAGGTTCTTAAATTATATTAATTTCTTTAATACTAAATAATAATAAGGTAATTAATATTTGAGTATAGAAAACATAATTTACATAAGTATTATTAAAATAAATAAAATAATGCATCTTAATGTGTAGTGTAAAAAAAATTTTTTACTTATGCGTATAAACACAATCATTGTGTTTTATGATAAGTATATAATGGAGAGGTAAATTCGGTAAATTTTTTTATTTTTTTATAATGTTACTTATTCTTTTATTATTAATACCTCTAATAGGTATATTTATTATTTCTACTATTTCATATAATGTTAATGAAAAAGAATATTTTTCAAATCTAAAACAAATTAAGCTTATAGCATTATGTACTTCAGTCGTTAATTTGTTTTTATCATTAATTATTTTTATGTTATTTAATTTTAGCAACAATCAATTCCAATTTGTACAAGAATATCATAAAATAAGTAGCTTTGACTTTTATTTAGGAGTGGATGGTATTTCAATATATTTTGTTATATTAACTACAATTATAATGCCTATTTCCTTGCTAAGTAACTGAAGCTCTATTACAGAAAATGTAAAGTCTTATGTAATAATAATATTATTATTAGAAACGTTATTACTAGCAGTCTTCTTGGTAGTAGATATATTACTATTTTATATATTCTTTGAAAGTATATTACCTCCTTTATTTATATTAATAGGACTATTCGGTTCTAGCAACAGAGTTAGAGCTAGCTTTTATCTATTTTTGTATACCTTATTAGGATCTTTATTTTTACTTTTATCTATTTTAACAATGTCTTCAATAATGGGTACTACTGATTTTGATGCTTTATATAAAACAAACTTTAATTTCTATACTCAAATTTTCTTGTTTTACGGTATATTTATAGCATTTGCAGTAAAAACACCAACAATATTCTTAAACACTTGACTTTTAAAAGCTCATGTTGAATCACCTCTGGGAGGAAGTATTATATTAGCAGGGATAGTACTAAAACTTAGCTTATATGGTATACTTAGATTAATATTACCCTTATTACCTAAAGCTTACTTTTATTTCACTCCTGTAATATATGTAATAGGAGTAGTAACAATAATTTATGCTAGTTTTAGTACATTGAGAACGATAGATGTTAAAGAGTTAATTGCTTATAGTTCTGTATCTCATGCCGCAGTATATTTATTAGGAGTATTTAGTAATTCAATACAAGGTATTGAAGGTGGTATAGTACTAGGTTTAGCTCACGGATTTGTGTCATCTGGTTTATTTGTCTGTGCAGGTGGTATACTGTATGACAGATCTTCTACTAGATTAATTACTTTTTACAGAGGTATTGCACAAATAATGCCTGTATTTTCTATATTGTTTTTCATACTTTGTCTAGGTAATGCTGGTACACCTTTATCACTTAATTTTATAGGTGAATTTATGAGTTTATATGGTACTTTTGAAAGATTACCATTGTTAGGTGCATTAGCTAGCTCTTCTATTGTCTTTAGTGCGGCATATACTATATATATGTTTAATAGAATAGCTTTTGCAGGATCCCTTTCAAGATTTTTTAAGTTTAATATACCTGATGTAAACAAACGAGAATTTTATGTATTATTTACTTTAGTAGTATTAACAGTAGTATTAGGTGTGTATCCTGCTCCTATTTTAGATGGTTTACACTATAATGTTTCTTCATTAATATATTATACTAATATAGTATAAAAATATATTAATACAATTAAATTAGTATTTATTGTAAATATTAGTAACAATACTTTATATAAATACGTTATAAAGTAATATATATACTGATATATCATCATAGTTGGCATTATTAACTTAGTTTATTATTGATAAAATAACATTAACATTTTATTCATTTATCTATGAGAATTTGAAAAAGTCATCCTTTATTTAGTTTAGTTAATGGTTACTTAGTGGATTCACCTCAACCTTCTAATATAAGTTACTTATGAAATTTTGGGTCATTACTAGGGTTTTGTTTAATCATACAAATTGTAACTGGTGTAACTCTAGCCATGCATTATAATCCTAGTGTATTAGAAGCATTTAATTCAGTAGAACATATAATGAGAGACGTTAACAATGGATGATTGATACGTTATTTACATTCTAATACAGCTTCAGCTTTTTTCTTTTTAGTTTATTTACACGTAGGAAGAGGTCTATACTATGGTTCTTATAAAGCACCAAGAACATTAGTATGAACAATAGGTACTATAATACTTGTTTTAATGATGGCTACAGCTTTCTTAGGTTATGTATTACCATATGGACAGATGTCATTATGAGGTGCAACAGTTATTACTAATTTAATGAGTGCCATACCTTGAGTAGGACAAGACATAGTTGAATTTATATGAGGAGGATTTTCTGTAAACAATGCTACATTAAACAGATTTTTTGCACTACATTTCGTATTACCTTTTGTTTTAGCAGCTTTAGCTTTAATGCATTTAATAGCATTACACGACAGTGCTGGTTCAGGTAATCCTTTAGGTGTTTCAGGTAACTATGATAGATTACCTTTTGCTCCATATTTTATATTCAAAGATTTAATCACTATTTTCTTATTCATTGTGGTATTGTCTATATTTGTTTTTTTCATGCCAAATGTTTTAGGTGATAGTGAAAATTACGTAATGGCTAACCCAATGCAAACTCCACCTGCTATAGTACCTGAATGATATCTATTACCTTTTTACGCTATCTTAAGATCTATACCTAACAAATTACTAGGAGTTATAGCAATGTTCTCTGCTATTCTTATAATAATGATAATGCCTTTCACAGATTTAGGTAGAAGTAGAGGATTACAATTTAGACCTTTAAGTAAAATATTTTTTTATGTTTTTGTAGCTAATTTTTTAATATTAATGCAACTAGGTGCTAAACACGTGGAATCACCTTTCATAGAATTTGGTCAAATAAGTACAGTATTATATTTTTCACATTTCTTAATAATAGTACCTCTAATTAGCTTACTTGAAAATAGTTTAGTTGAATTACATTTAAGTGATAAAAGTAATGTAACAAAAGTTTAGATTTATTTAAAAACTAATTTAATTTTTATTTTATTTCTATAACTAGAAAAAAAAAAGTTTATACTTTATCTAATAAGTATGTATATATTATTATTGATTACTTGTCTTATATACTAATGTTTGAACATTTTTTTTACTAAAAGATTTATCTTTATGCACATATCAAAGTTTATTCTTACTTTAATCTTATTTTTTATTGATGTGACTATTTCAGTTTAAATCAAACATTTTAATTTTTTTAATGCTTTATTAAATAGAAGTTAGTTTACATGAAAAAATTTATTTATAATTTTATAAATATTTTACGTATTAATACTTTATAAAAATTATTGTTAACTTTATTATTAATATTTTTATTAGTTTCCAATGCCCTTACAGTAAGACGAGACAAATCAATATTATTTTCTAGAATTGTTATAAAAACTTTTTTATTAGCTTCTTTTATAGCATATAACAATATACACATCAAAGCATTAGAAAATGGTATTGGTATTTATGGAGGTTTATTTAATGTAACAACCATCACACAATCATTTAACATATTTATGCTGTTAGTTAGTGCAACTATACTTAGCATTACTGCATTCTTTCCTAGAAAACTTTATGTTGGAAAAAATTTCTATTCTAAATTATTAAATACATTATTGTACAATAAAAATATAATAAGTAATAAAACAGGAAAGCAGTTTCGTATCATAGAATATTCATTAATTATTGTATTTATAATATACGGAGGTATATTTCTTATAAGTACTGCAGATATAGTATCTGTATTCTTATCTATTGAACTACAAAGCTACGGTTTATATATATTATCTACTATATATAGAGACTCAGAGCCTGCTACTGCGGGTGGTCTAACTTATTTTTTATTAGGAGGTTTATCATCTTGTTTTATTTTATTAGGATCAGCTCTATTATATGTTAATACAGGTACTACAAACTTAGATAATATATATGTTATAACTAGTATTAGTGAGATAAATAATTTTTCTAACTCAATGTATATTTTTCAACCACATTATTTCCACATATCTTTAATTATAATGGCAGTAGGATTTTTATTTAAAGTTAGCGCTGCACCTTTCCATTTTTGATCTCCTGATGTATACGATGGTATACCTACAATTGTAACTACATTTGTAGCCATAATGGCAAAAATATCAATATTTATATTTTTCTTAGAACTAGTGTATTACACAGAATATAATTATTTAAGCTTTTCTTGAAAAAATATATTTATATTAAGTAGTTTATTTTCTTTAATAATAGGATCTGTATTAGGATTAACACAATCTAGAATAAAAAGACTTTTTGCTTATAGTACTATTAGTCATGTAGGATTTATACTCTTAGCATTATCTATTAATACAAGTGAATCAATACAAGCATTTATATTTTATATTTTACAATACACTATTTCTAACTTAAACGCCTTTATTATTTTAATAAGCATAGGATTTTCTTTATATTTATACACTTACAAAGAAGAAAAAGAAGAAGTTAAAGCAAAATTAATAGATGTAGAAAATTCTCCTATACAGTTAATCAGCCAAATAAAGGGATATTTTTACATAAATCCATTTATAGCAATAAGTTTGGCCATCACCTTATTTTCATTTGTAGGTATACCTCCTATCATAGGTTTCTTTAGTAAACAGATGATTTTAAGTGCTGCTTTAGATAATGGATACGTATTTATGTCACTAATTGCTATTCTTACTAGTGTTATAGGTGCAGGATATTACTTAAATTTAATTAAACAAATATTTTTTTATGATAGCGATTATGAAGTAAACACTGCAACTAATAAATTAAATATAACAGGATATATGTCATCAGTTTATAAGACGGAATTGAAAAAAATAACACTTTCCTCAAATAATATAATACTTAGTAGTTCTCTTAGTGTAAGCATTTCTGTAATAACATTATTATTAATATTATTTATTTATATACCTGAAGAATGATTCGATATAGTTAGTATATTAACACTTACTTTATTTACAAGATAAATGACAAGTCAAATATTCTTTTTTATTTTTGTACCTATATTAGCTATAGTATTGTTATTATTAAATATAATATTAGCTCCGCATAATCCATATGAAGAAAAAAACAGTGCATTTGAATGTGGATTTCATTCCTTTTTAGGTCAGAATAGAAGTGAGTTTAGTATATCTTTTTTCATATTTGCTTTACTATTCTTGTTATTTGACTTAGAGATACTTCTAGTATATCCCTATATAGTAAGCGCATATGTTAATGATATATTTGGTTTAATAGTTATGATGATGTTTTTCTTAATATTAACTTTAGGATTTGCTTTCGAGTTAGGTAAAAATGCACTTACTATAGACAGCAGACAGGCTTATTACGTTAAAAAGTAATATATAGTATAAATATTTAAATAAATAGCTTTAGTATTTTTACTTAGTATATAAGATACTAAACTGTTTTTAGTAAGTATTATCTAGTAAAAAAAATAATTAAGCTACGTATTCCAAAGTAAAAAAAAAATATGAACATTAGACCATTAGTCTACGTATTAATCTAATTCAAGATTATATATTGAGCTAAGCCTTTCTAAATATTGCTATAAATATTTTCTTCCTTCATAAGCTCTAGCATAATTTCTAAAAAAAAACAAAGGGGGGGGGGTGTTATGTATCACTAGATATAAACAATATAGATATAAAATTATAAGTATAAATATTGTATAATAAAAGCCCTGTATAAGTAATACCTGCTATAAACAAAATATATGTAAGAATAAAGTAAATGGGTGCATCTGTAAGTTAAATTCATACACTATTGCGCAGTTATAGTGAAACAGTTATGTTAAAACTTCAATAATAGTAAAATTAACATTAACAAAAATACTTATTGTAAGTATAATATTTTTAGTTTATTATTACAAATAAAATGTAGAACGCTCATATGATTACTTTCGATAAGTGAAATAGTAAAAACATGAGATTTTGGAGGTAATGCACCTAATAATGACATAAGGTTTAAATTTTTTATTTTTTAACAGTTATTATGCTTAATAATGCAAATATAACTATGATTAACAAATTGTTATCAATTGTGTTAGTATAAGGAAGTAAAATATAAAAAGTTAAACCTACTAATATATATAATGCGTATGATGTAATAACCCCTGTATCTAAGTTTGATATATTTTTACTTAAAGAAACTAATCCTTTTTCCAAACCAAAAGGTCCTATAAGTTTCTATTGAACCTTTGTCAATTATCTTTGTTGTTTGTCCTCCCAATTTTAGAATAAAGTCTGTTACATATTTATTATAAAACATTTCAATTAAGAAACGTTGGTTGAAAAAAACTAAATATATTATATCCTAATCTAGAAAGCTTAAAATTTACTAGTATTTTAGGTGTAAATTCACAAATAAATATAGACAATACACTTAATGATAAAGTAAATATTAAAGGTAATGTCTTAAAAATAACGGGCACGGCAAATTCAGTATTTAACATTATTTCATGAGAAGGATGTATAAATATACTGTTATCAATAAAAAAATTAGATCCTATACCTATAAACATATCTTTGGTAATATAACCAAAAAATATGGAAAATATTGCCAGTATAATTAATGGTAAACTCATAAATATATCACCTTCATGAGCATTCTTATAATTAACAAGTGGTCCGTTAGGATTAGTTAAAAAAGTTAAATATAATACTTTTACTGAATACAATGTAGTAAACATAGCACCTATTGTAGATATAAAATATACAACTGTACTAGAAAAAATAGAATTGGACCATATGCAGATTCAAGAATAAAGTCCTTAGAGTAAAATCCGGTCATAAAAGGAAATGCTACTAAACTTAATGAAGCTATTAACATTACTGAATAGGTTAATGGAAGAAAAGGTATTAATCCACCATATTTTCTAAAATCCTGATTATCTGAAACAGCATGAATAACTGCACCTGCACCTAAGAATAATAATCCTTTGTAAAAAGCGTGGTTAACCAGATGAAATAAAGCTATATTATACGATGAAAGTCCTATTGCTATAACCATCATACCTAATTGACTCATTGTAGAATAAGCTATAACTTTTTTTTATGTCTTGTTGAAATAAACCTATAAGTGAACTAAATACTGTAGTAATAGCACCTATTCATAAACATAATAATAACACTGTATTACTATATTCTATAACAGGAGAGCTACGCATCAGTAAATATACACCTGCAGTAACCATTGTAGCCGCATGTATTAATGCAGAAACAGGCGTTGGACCTTCCATTGCCATAGGTAATCAAACGTGAAGTCCTATTTGTGAACTTTTAGCCATGGCACCTATTAATAAACAAATACCTACTAGGGTAATTAAATTGCTATTCATTAACGGTGCTATAGAAAAAACAGTAGAATAATCTATATTACCAAATGATCATAATATAGCAAACATACCTATAGTTAAAAAACAATCTCCTACTCTATTTGTCAAAAAAGCAGAAATAGAACTTTGATTAGCTGCTATTCTAGTAAATCAAAAACTAACAAGCAAATAAGAACAAACTCCAACACCTTCTCATCCTACAAACATAAGAAGAAAATTATTGGATGTAACAAGTATTATCATCATAAAAGTAAACAAGCTTAAATAGCTAAAAAATCTTTGGTTATGAGGATCATGACTCATATAACCTATAGAATATACATGAACTAATAAAGAAACTATTAATACAGGTATTAACATAGATACAGTTAAAGTGTCAAAAACAAATCCTCATGATATATTTAAGGATTCAGAATCTATTCATCTAAAAAGATTTAGATATACAGGTATATTGTTAACACCTACTTCAATAAAAGCAATAATAGCAAGTATAGTCGTCAATAAGATAGATAAACATGCAATTAAATGAGATCCGTTTACTCCTACTTTTCTACCAAATAGTCCAGATACTATTGAAGATAACAAAGGTAATATAATTACAGCTAAATACATTATTTAAATTCTATTGCAATAGTTCCTCTTAATCTATAAAATGCAACTAATATACCTAAACCTATCGCAGATTCAGCACCTGCAATAGCTATAATATATATGGCGTATACCTGACCTAGTATATCGTCAAAATTTAATGAAGAAATCAATATTAAGAATGTAATAGCTAATAGCATTATTTCTATAGAGATAAGCATTAATATTATGTTCTTTCTATTTAAGACAAAACCTAATATACCTATTAAAAACAAAGTTAAAGATAAAATCATTATTATGATATAATAAAATAAGAAGATTAAAATATTTTTTATTTTTTTATTATTTTTCTTGTAATATTTAATGATCTATAAAATAATTATTTACTAGATCTATAAAATGATTATTTACTAGATTTATTAATTAAAAAGTACATTAATCTAAAGTAAAAACTAATATAAATGAATAATAGGTAGTCATTACAGTTAAATATACTATTTAATGCATATTCAACATCAAAATTTGATGCTTATGGACCTATAAATTCTCATATCATAATTATTAATTATCATTATTCTATCATGAAGCTGGCAAGGAATAGGGGGGGAGGCAAATAGATAAGTAAACAAAGTTTGGGTAGTAACTATAACTTTTATACTATTTTCAGTAACAGGTTTGAACTATAGAAGGGTATTTTTATAGTAATATACCTCCCACAACAGCCCCGTTAAATAAAGCATATGCAATTTTATTATTACTCCCCCAAAATAGTAGTAGATCTTAATATAGCATTATCCTGAACTTTTAGAAAATACAAACATGGTATCGGGTAAGTTATTGATGTAGAGTTTTTAAATTTAAGAACAACTAGGTCTATAATACCAGTAGGTTTAATATCTTATCCATATATAAGGTTTTTTCTATTAATAGGACGTTTTTTAATAATTTAATGAATATTATAACAGGAAATACCCCTAGAATAAAACCTGATATAATATATTTTTATATATTATCTAATGAAGCTAGAAACTCATTATTAGGTAATATATAATATATTTTTATATATTATCTAATGAAGCTAGAAACTCATTATTAGGTAATAATTTACGATATTTATAAGTTACAAGCACTAATATCAAACTCTATGATTGCACAGGGTAAACTAGCAAAAGCATGAGGTTTAGGTGGGCTGTTTAAAGCTCATTCTAAGCTTGAATATGCTCTAGCTAATAATCCTTGTAAAAAATCTGTGAAAAACTGAGGTGTAGCTCATGGATATCTGGATACGCTTTTACCTTCAACTAGTTGTAGATAAACTATATTTAAGAATAATCAAGTAGCTACTACAGATATGATTGATCCGAAACTACTTACTAAATTTCAACCTGCGAAAGCATCAGGATAATCACTTATTCTTCTAGGCATACCTTGTAAACCTAAGAAATGTTGAGGAAAGAATGTAACATTAACTCCTATAAATAAGATTCAAAAATGCACTTTTCCCAGCATTATGTTGTAATTTAAACCTAACATTTTAGGAATTCAAAAGTATCATGCACTGAATAATGCAAAAACAGCACCCATACTCAACACATAATGGAAATGTGCAACAACATAATATGTATCATGGAATGCTATGTCAAGTGATGCGTTAGCTAGTATAACTCCACTTAACCCACCTATAGTAAACATAAACACAAATCCTAATGCAAATAACATTGAAGGAGTTAAATGTAATGATCCTCCATAACAAGTGGCTAATCAACTGAATATTTTAATTCCTGTAGGAACTGCAATAATTAATGTCGCAGCAGTGAAATAAGCTCTTGTATCCACGTCTAAACCTACTGAGTACATGTGATGACCTTCAAACGACAAATCCTAATACTCCTATAGACATCATTGCATATACCATACCTAGATAACCAAATACACTTTTGTTAGAACTTGCTGATATGGTTGTACTAATTATACCAAAACCTGGTATAATTAAAATATAAACTTCCGGATGTCCGAAAAATCAGAATAAGTGTTGATACAGTATAGGATCTCCACCACCTGCCACTTCAAAGAAAGATGTATTAAAGTTTCTATCTGTAAGCACCATTGTGATAGCACCAGCTAAAACGGGTAAAGATAATAGTAAAAGTACGGCAGTAACTATTACAGCTCAACCAAATAAAGCTAATTTATGTAACCTTATTCCAGGACTTCTCATGTTCAATATTGTTGTAATAAAGTTCATAGCTCCTAGTAAACTACTTATACCAGACAAATGTAAGGCAAAAATAGCTAGATCTACGCTAGGACCACTGTGACTTTGTATACCTGATAATGGAGGGTATAAAGTTCAACCTGTACCTGCACCATTTTCAATAGTACTTGCAAAAATAAATAAAATTAAACTAGGAGGGTAATAGTCAAAAACTAATATTATTAAGTCTAGGGAATGCCATGTCAGGCCCTCCTATTAATAGAGGTAATAAGAAGTTACCAAACCCTCCTATTAATGCGGGCATAACCATGAAGAAAAATCATAAGAATTGCATGAGCAGTTATTATACTGTTATATAGCTGGTTATCTGCTATATACTGAACACCAGGTCCAGACAATTCTAATCTAATTAATACAGAAAAAGCTGTACCTAATAATCCCGAAAATAATGCAAATATAAGGTAAAGTGTACCTATATCTTTTGCATTACTTGACAAGAATCAACGTTCTAATCACATAGATATGTCAGAAAATTTTGAGTTGTTTTATTTCTTTGTTAATAAAAATTAAGCAAAGAAATGATATGTTAATGTCAATTAATGGAAAATACAATTAAATTGTAACTGATAAACATAGTCTATCATTATCCTTTAATACATAAACTGAACAATAAATATTATTATTTCTAAAGTAAATTTTTAAGTAATATTTTAATGTAAAAATACTTTATAAATAAGACCAGAGTGACTTGAACACTCATCTGAGCTATCATGAGCAGCTTGCTTTACCAATTAAGCTATAGCCTTATGAATCATTTATTTTTTATGCGGACAAAGGATTCGCACCTTTATTTACAGGGCATGAGCCTGTTATGTTACTATTACATCAATCCGCATTATATAAGCTTTATGTAAGCCCAGTATAAGTATCGCACTTATTTCTACCGATTACAAAACGGTTGCATTACTTTTATGCTAACCGGGCATTAATAAATTTTGTATTATAAAAAAATTATAATACAGTTTTTTACTTGTAAAATTCTTACCTAAGAATCGAACTTAGATCTAGATATTAGAAGTATCCCTGCTCTGCCATTAAGCTAGTAAGAATTATAGTAGAATGATATTATTTAAGAGATATGGAGGAATTGAACCCCTTTTTATTTGATCTGCAATCAAAATGTAAAACCTTTTACAACATATCCCTTTAATAAAACGTGTACAAGACTTGAACTTGTAACTATTGTGTCCGTAGCACAATACTCTGCCATTGAGTTAACACGTTTATATAAAAATATTTTCGTTAGCCCTTAATATGAATTGAACATATATCAGAATATTAACAGTATTCTGCTCTACCGTTGAGCTATAAAGGCTTTGTATTTAAACAACAGATCTTGTATATTTACTTTATAGGAAGAAAAGGAATCGAACCTTCGACAGCTTCAGCTATTGAGTTTACAGCTCAACCCATCATACCAACAAATGGAAACCTTCCTTTTTTAATTACTTTTACACAATAATTAATAAATTGGTTTAAATATAAAATTTAATTAAAAAAATCATCATAACCTCGCCAAAGGTACTATTTAAATTAAACCTAATTAAAGTTAGCATTAAATAAATCTAAGTTAAATAAGGCACAAACACCTAATATAATTGTTTTATACATAAAAATCTATTTATAAAAAAATAAAACATGATTAAAGGTAGGTTGCTAATATTAACTAATTATGCCCTATAACTAGACATTGTTAAACTGTATACGAAATATTAATTAGTAATAAGATATTATGTAAAATTAAATTTGATTTTTTTTATTTTTTATTGTTTATATTTATTAGTCCCGTGCAATTTCCACTACACGAACCGTATTTCGACTTAACACCAATCAAAATCATGCATACGAAAATTTTCTGTAAAAACATCTTATTCTGTTCAACAAGAAAAGAATTTACAAAAAACCAAACTTATTGCACATACTTCTTTCAGCGCCTGACGAGTGGTTAGTACCTATCTGAGATTAAATCCACCGTGCTGTGGTTACACACGATTACTAGTAATTCCTTTTTTATGCAGTCGAATTTCAGACTACAATTCATGTTATATTCTGTTTTAGAGTATAGCTAATAGTTGCATATTTGCCTCTCTTTGTACAGACATATGTGGCACGTCTATAGCCCACAATATTAAGGTCATGATGACTTGTCTTGGTCCCTGTTATCTGTTCCAATATAGCGGAGAACTACTTTATTTATAAGTAAAGTAAGGGGTTTACGTTAATTTTATGGATCTAACCAAAATCTCACGACATTAACTGAAGACAGCCGTGCAACACTTGTAAATTAAGACGTATCTACTGTATAAATGGATAACTAAAAAATTACAAGATTGTAATATATTATATTTGTAGAACATTTTATAGTTTAATAGTATAATTACTATACTGTTTAACTTAACTTAATCTATTCAAATTGTGGTAAGGTTTTTCGAGGATTATCGAATTAAATAACATACTTCACTACTGGTTTCAGAAACGGTCTAATGATTTCAGTTCCTGTGTTGCCACACTACTCTTGAGGTGGAGTGCTTACACTTTCATTTATACGCTTATTCTATTTTTAGCATATAACACTCATAATTTTCTGCCTGGACTACTAGGGTATCTAATCCTATTCGCTCCCCAAGCCTTCGTCCCTTAACGTCAGTTTGTATATAGAGGGTTGCCTTCGCCATTATACATCCCATTAGTATCAAAGAATTTCATCCTACACCAATGGTCCTAATATTTACCTCTCCTGCAAAACTCTAGTATATTTGTACTCTTTTGGGACTTAATACACCGTCTAGGTACCCTTTAAACCTAATAAAGATGAATAACACTAGTCTCACTTGTGTTGCCGCGACTGCTGGCACAAGAATTGGTCGAGACACATAAATAGAAATTTGTCATTATCAGTCTCCTATTTAGAACTTTATTTGACATAGTCAATACGTATGTATAAACATACTTACATTCCCCCAAATTGCTGGTTCGGCCGTTAGGCCATTGACCAATATTCCTCACTGCTGTACTGTACATATTGGGGTTTTTTCAGACCCAATGTGGTCAATAAACCTCTCAGTTATGACTACAAGAACTAGCTAGTTAAGTCATAACCTTAACTACTACTAACTTGATTTTATTATAAACATCTTAAAGCGAAACCATTTTTTCTTTTTATTAAAAATGCTGTAAATTAGCATTTTTTGGTTTTATAAGGGATTTTATCCTTACTTTAAGGCAGTAAAATAATATATACTCACCTTTACACCACCTTATTTTTATAAATTATCTTTTTAAAAGTAAATATATTAAATAATGTATGATTAGCATGTGTCAAGCCTTTGGACAGCGTTCAATCAGAGCATCATCAAACTCAATAAAAATATAAATTAATATTTAATGGAGACACTAGGACTTGAACCTAGAATAACGATCTGCAAAATCGCAGTTATACCAATTTTACTATATCCCCGTATATTGTATTACTTATATCACATTTTTTACTATTTTAATAATTGCGATCTTTTACCGGTACAATTATTTTTTTATAGTTTATCCTGTCTGTTTGTTTATTTTGCCGGTTTATATCGTTCATTTGTTTTTAAATGTGCTTAATATAAACCATATTATTAAGTAATTTAAATACTTAATAATGTAAAGGATTATGGAGTAATATAGTAGTTGTATGCTAACTATTATATGAATTTATAATACTTAACATCAAGTTGATGAAATAAAATACTACATATCAAACATATTATTAATGTAATATATTAATTTATTTAAAGTATTTTAAGTACTTAAGAAAAAGCTATAAACAAACACCTACATAGTTAGTTTTGTGTAGAACACATTAATATAAACCATGCATTTTATATAAATATTGAAAACTAATTTATACTAAGTGTACAAAATATAAAAAAAATTATGACAAATATGCGCACTATTTTAAACAATAAAAATAACTATATAGTGTAATTTAGCTTTTAAGTATCACAATATTGTAGTATTATTAGTCGAAAAAAATTACCAATATATATTATTATTATAACAGAGAATATCCGATTCGAACGGATGTGGTTTTTACACCAAATAAGTTTCAAGCTTATCGCTATAAACCACTCAGCCAATTCTCTTTGAAAATATATTAAAATAATTGATTCCTCGATGATTTGAACATCGAACACACTCTTATCAAAAGTACACTTTACCTATTAAGTTAAGGAATCATAATAATCAAGAGCACTCAGACTTGAACTGAGAATTTGAAGTTTGAAGCTTCCTATTTTGCCAATTAAACTATACTCTTATTAATATGTCAAGTTTTATGTTTTCGGAAAAGAGATGATTCGAACATCCAGGTGTTAAAACACAATATTTAGCAAATATCTTGCCTTACCTATAGCAACTTTTCCTATTTAAGTATAAATAGTATATACGAGTTAAGTCGGCTACGATCCGACATCTACTTTCTCGACAAGAAAGTTCTTTACCAATTAAGTTACTAACTCCTTATTATTTTAATTATATAATTGATACGGCCAACCGAATTCGAATCGGTACACATCGTTTGGAAGACGAACGGTCTACCATTAACCTATAGCCGTCTTTATTATAAGTCAATATAATAAAAATATTTACCATTTATTATTAAGCAATTAATAATAAATATCAACTTTATTTAACATTAATGTAATTATAATATAATATATAATGTATATATAAAAAGATTAAATCGTATTTACAATACATTGTAGTTTATAAATTATTATCATAATATAAGTAAAGTAATTGTTTTACTATAAACCTAAAATTTATAGTAAAAATATTATATTTCTTAGCTATAAATATTTTTTTTACTATATATTTTAATTGAATTATATATTCATTAATTATATCTTTACGTGTAAATTTATAGTTTTTTCTTAAGTACTTAAAATGCTTTAAATAAATTAATATATTACATTAATAATATGTTTGATATGTAGTATTTTATTTCATCAACTTGATGTTAAGTATATAAAGAAACTATTATGGATAATTTAGCAGTGTATGATAGATACATATAATATTGGGTATATACCGATTAAGTTCTTTGATAAATCAAATTTAAAAAAACGAAGTTAATTGAAATATCTTAGTAACTTCAGGAAAATAAATCAAATGAGATTTTCTTTTTAATTAAAAATTAATCAGAAAACAGCCTTTAAAGTAAAATGGATAAACTCTGTTTGAATATAGGGAAACCTTTCTCTAAGGCTAAATATCATACACTAGCAATAGTGAATAGTACCGTAAGGGAAATTTTTGAAATAGTAGGTTTATGAGCAGCTCAAGTTTAATATAATAAATAAATTAGAGCGTACCTTTTGCATAATGGGTCAGCAAGTTAATATCAGGTGCAAGATTAAGTTAAAACTTAATCCTAGACAAACCAATTATTAAATAATGAATTAGTACCTGGTATTAGACCCGAAGCCTAGTGATCTTACCATGATCAGGGTTATAAAAGCTCGAACAGGTTATCGTTGTAAAGATATCTGATGAATTGTGGTAAGTTAGTGAAAGACAAAACTGACTAGGATAGCTGGTTTTCTGCGAAACCTATATAAGTAGGTAATTTAATGGCTAAAGCCGTATATCATTACAGGTACAGAATTGTGATCTCAGATAAATTATAATCTATATTTTAAAAACATATAGTTAGTTTATATACATTGGGGGATCGTGAAGATTTTATCAGTGAGAATTTGCTCTCGGAAGGGTAATGATGGATATTAAATTGTCGGACATAGTACGATAAGGTTGTATGTCTAAAGGGAAACAGCCCAGAACAAGAGTTAAGGTTCCAAAATTATTGTTAAGTGAAATTAAGGAAGTTTTTTTTCAAATACAACCAGGAAATAGGCTTAGAAGCGGCCATTTTTTAAAGATCTCGTAACAGAGCACTGGTTAACTCTAACGACATAGTAGTTAGATAATTAAAGTTAAACGCACCGAAAATTTAACGGATCTAAACAATATACCGAAACCTTGTGCATAAATAAAATTTGTGGTAAATACTACCAAGTCTTATTTATGAGGTAGCAGAACGTTGAGTTGTTTAAAACCTAATATCATCGATAATAGCAGCAGTTTTACTTTTTAGTAGAATATAAACTGTCTCAAGTGAAAATGCTGACATGAGTAACGAAAAAGGGTAAATCCCCTCGCCTTAAGCTTATGGTATTAAACTTAACTGCGGCCCCTAAATTTATTAATCTTACCTAAAGGATTGAATGATGGGAAGATAATTTTATATTAAACCTTTTAGGTTCTGGAAAATATATATTTTGATTAATAAGCAAAACCGTACCTAGAAACTACCTCAAGTAAGCAAGTAGAGTATACAAAGGCGTTTGAGATAACAATCATTAAGGAACTCGGCAAATTGACACCGTAACTTCGGGATAAGGTGTGCCATTATATTAACAAAATATAATAGGAGACATAAAATGGTGTTGTACGACTGTTTAATTAAAACAAAGCACTTTGCATAAGATATAAATCAAAGTATTGAGTGTGATTTCTGCCCGATGTTGGCTGGTTAACGGATTTTCTTAGTATAAAATATGTGCTAGGTTTTGAAGGAAACCCCAATCAATGGCGGCCCTTACCGATGAGGGTCCTAAGGTAGCGGAATACCCTGGGCCGTTAAATGCGGTCTTGCATGAATGATTTAACGATACAACAGCTGTCTCAATGATTGTCTCAGTGAAATTGGAATAACTGTGCAGATACAGTTTTCTCCTAGTTAGACGAGAAGACCCTATGCAGCTTTACTATTTGTAGTTATTGAATATGATATAACAAGTTGTAGAGTATAAGGTAATTGATAATTTAACATTGAAACACCTTTACTTAGTGTATCATATTATTAGAAAAAAAATCTAAGTAATTATTGATTTTTTGTTCTAGTAGCTTAACTTTAAGAAATATCATGTATGTGTTTATCTTTTTAAGGTAACTATATATAAGTGACATTGACTATTAGATAGTTTATGCGGGGCACAGATCCCATAAATAGTACCTGGGTGTATCCAAAGTTAATATTGTAAATTTATTTTTTTATAATGTAGTTTTTTGTTACTTTGTTTTCTATTGTAAATAAGAATACAAATAATAGCAATAAAATTATATATTTTAATTTGTAATAAATTATGGTTTTTTTAGTTTATTCAACTATAGCTCTATTAAGTTAGATTTATTATATTTTTTAAGTAAGGTTTTTACTATATGGAAAATAGATGTTAATATATCATTTAAAAAATAAATGATTTAGTTTGTTTTATTGTTCACATGCATAATTATTTGGTTATTAATCTTATTAATAATTGAACTATAAAATGATTGTTTATATAACTAGAAAAGTTTAATGGCTTAACCTTGCTTTACTGTTTGACTTACATGTCTATCAGTCGCGTAAGCGGGGCATACGATCACAAGATGCAGAAAGGAAAGGTCTTGGATTTTTGAAAAAGCTACGCTAGGGATAACAGGCTAATTGCGCCAGAGAGTACAAATTGAGTGCGCAGTTTGGCACCTCGATGTCGGCTTAGCTCATCCACATGAATGTAGGAATCATGAAGGGTACGACTGTTCGTCGGTTAAAGAGCTACACGAGCTGGGTTAAATACGTCGTGAGACAGTATGGGTTTCTATCTTCTAGGAGTAATTAGAGTAAAACAAGGACAGCCCCTTCGTACGAAAGGAGTTGGGGTATATTAACCTCTAGTTTATTTGTTGTTTTTAATAGAATGTCAAATAATTTTGTTAACTTTACCTTATATAATGCATCATTATATAAGGTTTTATAATACAAAAAACGCTACGACCTTAGTATATACTAAGTAGTTGAATATCATTGTATGTAAAAGCACAGCAATAAAGCTACGTTAGTTATAAATAAATGCTGAATGCATATAGGCATGAAGTTTACCTTGGTATATTCTTAAATACACGTAGTATAATACTACGAATTATAAATGATTTTATTTATAATTGTATAGGCTTTGGCTTAAAGGATTTTGATGTCTTCAGGTACAAAGTACTAATTTTGTTAACTACTAAATAACACACTTATCACTAATTTTTTTAATCTGGCAAATTCTGTCAACCAGTATAAATTAATTACTAGCTAATAATTTATAAAATATCTATTGGGAAAAATACATATTCAAACAATATTATGAATAAAACAAGCAGCAATAATTATTGTAATAGTATTAACTAACCTTGGTAGCAGTAGTAGGTATTAGCGTATTAACTACTATTATCTATATATTATTATTTATAGTATTAGTAGTAAACTATGTACTTTATTTATTATAATGTATTATATTGTTAATATAACATTATTATACTTGTCTGTTCCTGTATGAATACCTCTGCAAGTACATAAACCTACACATGATTATACAGAAACAGATAATGTTTTGTTTAGTAATAATTAAAATCAGAAGGTAAATTATTTATTAAAATAAGGAACTTTAAAAATCTCCTGTTAATATATATGATTTTAACAGTCTGAATAAAATAAATAAAAATGAAGTTTGACGATTAATGTTTACATTAACACAGTGCGAATATTATAACACATTTATCAATTTACAATCATTAATTTACGCCCCTCCGCATAGGTAATAGAAAGGTTTTATAAAAGTTTAGTGACAAAACCTCTAAATAATACATCC
>JAQQXO010000447.1:0-25719 GCA_029852735.1 Persea americana
ATCACGGATTAAGTGAACACCTAGCCCATTCCCTTGCCTTAAGGGAGTGAAATGAACGTTTGTTTGTTACTTACTTCACTTAAGTTAAGTTGTTGTTTAGTTGAGTTGTTGAGTCTGAGTCCATTGGTTTAGTAAACTAACTTTTTGCGGAGTAGCATAGAGTTGATATACGAACTATATCTATCATTTTTTTTTTACGAACTAGAACCAAGAAAAACATGAAAGTTATGGATGGGTTGGCTGTTTTGTTTGCTACCCTATCGCCTGAGATCCTTGCCCAAGTTGTTGACCTCACCTCCGCTCAAGAAATTTGAAATGAGTTGCCATTCTATTTATGCCAAAGAAAAAAGGGCTCGAGAACTTCAACTTGAGCTCTTTCAAATAAAGTAAGGGATCTATTACAGTTTCTGAGTACCTCAACAAAATCCTTTCCCTTTATTTTATTTATGATAAACTGACTATCATTAAGAAAGGAGTGCCTGACTCTGCCCTTGTCATGATCACTCTTAATGGTCTTGGTGAAGATTATCGAATGTTTGTAACTTCTCTTTCCAGTAGAGAAAGGGTTCCCGCCCTGCACGAGCTGCGACCTCTTCTTCTAGCTGAAGAAGCTCGTTATCATTCCTCCATCCCAGCATCTTCACCTAATCAAGCTCTTATTGCCCAAGTCAGCAACAATCCACCCTTTAGAGGACGTGGCCGTCGTGGCAGAGGGCAGGGCCGAGGGCGTGGTCGCCAACTCCAACTGGACTAGTAATGATCCTTCCTGGACTCCCTCTGAATCATGTTCTCGTGGGATACTTGGAGCTCATCCAAATGTGGAGCTTCCACCTTGCTTGTGCCAACTTTGTGGCAAACCTGGCCTGCTGTTCGATGTTCTATGCGCTACAATCTAGCCTTCATGAATGCTTCTACTGACAACCTTCAACATCAGAATGGAACCAACCCAGCTTTTCTATCTCCATCCCTTCCAGTACCGAGTGATTTATTGCAGCAACTTATTGCTGACTTGAGCATGAGCCAGGGTACAACTTATTCTGTTGTTCTGCTAATACTGTGCATCAGGTATCAGGTACTCTTCCTTGTCTGTCAGTTCATCTTCTAACGTGTCGGAGACTTGGCGCCTATTATGTATGTGTTTAAAGCCCACTTGCCGACTCGGGCCATGGATACTAGTACCTTCTTTGAAAGATTCCGATACTCCTTAACCCTTAAGTCAGCTACTCCCCTTCGAGTACGAATTGCATTACCTACTTTATCCTTCGTAGTGATTTGTTCTAGTCGAGGCCAGAAAAAACCAACCATTGCAGCTGGACAGCCACCACTGCATTCCTATGTTTTACGGTCTTTAGCGACTACAGCCGATCGACGGAAGGCATCTCTGATCCACCGATTCACCACTGAACGGCTTTGGCTTTATTCTTCTACTCGACCGATATAGTATATGACAGCTTCCGGGGATGAATGCGCGGAAAGGAATTGATCGGCATCAAGGGATGGGAGGGGGTCGAAGGGCCAAGCTCGATTCGATATAGTATAATATCCGTATGGGGTTTTTCGAATGCCCTTAATTTCACTGAGATCACCAATTACGATTTCGCTTATGGTAAAGTAAGCTAAGCGAAAGCCTCTCTGCAATGAGGGAAAGCTACAAAAGCTGGCCTTACTAGTACTAGATCGGGGGCAGTCCCGAAAGTCCGATTGATTGAATAAGTCAGGAATCAGACATATAAAAGGGGATTCTAAATGAGAATGAGGGATTGCCAGCATAAGCAGTAGTTTCACCGGCTTTGAGTTAGGGTGGGGCCCCCCTTCTTCTAGGGATTAATTCCTTTGCTAATCAGCCTTCAAGCCTTGTTCCTTCTTCCGCTTCATCTATCTAAGCCTCTTCCTTGGTCTCTTCTGGATCAGACGACTTCTGAGGAAGCCTACCTTGCCCACCCCCCTGCCCTTCTCGGTTTATTTGAATCAGACCGGCCCTTTTAGGTAATTCATTCCCAGGATTTATTTTCAGAATGGAGTCTTCCTGGAACCGGGATTGATACCGAGTCAAAGCTTCCGAACTAACTGGACCAATACCCTAACCCTACCCTTCTTCTGAGAATCATTCCTTCCCCACCCACCGCCCTGGGAATTAAATATGTTGAAAATTCCCTTCCCAGCCCACCGACCTTTCTATACGAAAGAAGACGATCTAACCCATAGAATCAAGGGTCAGCCTGAAAAGCCCCTTCTTTTTCTATTTATTCTGGTTCTCTATATACCCACCCGACACCACAATCGTAAGCTTAATCCTCAACTTACTTCGGTTCGAGAACTTCGAATCCTGCTTTCGGAGTAGTGGAAAGTAGCATAGGACCCGGCTTAGCTTATTAGGGATAAGTAAGGCATGAAAAAGAATATGCTTCACTTCAGATTCGGCCTTCTCTTCCTCAAATGAAACAACAGATCATTCTCCAGTTAATGATGCAG
Source organism: Persea americana (assembly GCA_029852735.1). Classification (NCBI taxonomy): domain Eukaryota; kingdom Viridiplantae; phylum Streptophyta; class Magnoliopsida; order Laurales; family Lauraceae; genus Persea; species Persea americana. Next base: position 2,473 of record JAQQXO010000447.1, read on the forward strand.
ATTCGGATGCGGCAGATGGGGATGTGGATTCGGATATAGTACGCTAAAAGGTGAACCTGAGACGATACTATTTCGTCCCCTTTGAGTAAGCCGAGAAAGGAGATTTCGGAATGAGTTCGACAACTTGAAGTTTGCCTGGAACGGCCTAAAGTCCTTCGAACGATGGTGTAGTGTAAGTTGAAGTGAGCATGACTTTAGGTTATGGTTTCGGAAGAGCTGTATGGAAGAAAGGGCTTGTCCGAAGTACCAACCAAATTGCTTGTCTTCAGACCTTGAATTCGTGCTGAAGAAATGTGAGTTCCACTGGGTGGGACGAACAGGTTGAGAAGTGGTGTGTCAACTTCCTTCCCCTTAGGACCAAGGGCCTTCGGGTTAGTTCTTTATTTAGTTCTTTCATGTTCTTTCTGTCATAACAATTCTCCTTATGGAAGTCCCCCACAAGATCAAGAATGCTTGTTGCCGCGCTGTCTTGGTTCTTCGCTTAGCTTTCTGGCATATTCTACTGAGCTACCTTTCCACTCTGGAACTGGCTTGAAGAAATACCTTCACTCACTTCGCTACCTTTCCTCTGATCTAAGTCCTCGCTCCTAGGCAAGAGCTTGAAGAGAGTTATTTTGGAAGGAAAGTCGTTGAGTGGCTATTATAATATAACGCGAAAGAACTTGATTGGTAAGGGCGTTAACGTAACGCAACTTACTAGTTTTGGGACTTTGAAGCCCAGCAAACGGAGGAGCAAGTGAAGGCAGCGAAGAAAGTCGAGCTGCTCTAATCGAGAAGTGGGATCGATGTGTGAGGTCTAGTAAGTGTTCCGCGAAGATAGAGAAAGGTTACTTGTACCGGCTGGTTCACCATAATATGAACAAAACAACAATGGAATTGGTTGTTACCTTTTTTGATCAACAGGAAGAGGCTAGGATCATTTTTACAACATGCCACGACGATCTATATGGAAGGGCAGTTTTGTTGATAAAGTCATGTTGAAAATTCAGAAGAAAAGAGAGAGTCTGTTATGCCGGTTCCGCACGTGGAAAAAAAGTCCACAGGGAATCCACTTTTTTTTGGACTTCATCTCTCCAAATTTTTGTGTTTCTTTTCTTTATGTGGCTTGTTGGGATTCTGGTTGCCCATGCCGCTGGTCGAAATGATGAGCCAGAGCAAGAGGTGGAGCAGGAAGAGGAGCAAGCCCCTGAACCGGCACAAGTTCCCCACGCTCAGGAAGATCAGGAGCAGCCTCAGGTTGAAGAACCTGCGGCAGTGGAAAATGCTGAACACCAGCAGGAGCTGCGTGAGGAACTTATTGGTTACTTGACTGCACGGCTCGGCTTACGCAGCTAGTTCGTGAGCAGGGATACATCAGGGGCTCTCCTCTTCTTGTCCAGATATGGAAACGGTATACCACGAAATGGCCGAAGGCATTATTGTCGACTTAGAGCTTGATACTAATACAGACACAGAAACACTATTGGAGCATGCGAACAACTTTTCAAAAAACAGACCACACTATTCTCAATTAATTAAAATGCGACTCCCGAAGTAATATAATGGCGTTGTTGATATCATTCGTACAAGAATTAGATTAGCTATTCATTGCCTTTTTTGGAATGTTTTAAAGGGCGGTGAGTCGGTCTAGGTGGCAAAAGAAGGTAGCCGTAGGGAGGGGAAGGGCACCTGCGGCTGGATTGAATCCCTAAGAGTGATAAAGGACAAAGCAAAGTAACGGCTTAAAAAAAGGGTGGTGGGCGGGGAAGGAAGCAATAGCGCACCTAGGCGAACAATAAAGCAGCGAAGGAACAGCGCTAGGAAAAAAAGCAAGCAGCACGTAGGAGATTGGATCCATGAAGAGGTTCCCAATCAGTTGGCCGAAGCTTGACATTGAGTTCCAAAGGAGTATCCGCAATCTTATGGTCGGAGAGACCAGCACGAGCAATAAGATCGGAAGCATACTTAACTTGCGATAGAATATATCCCTGAGGTGAAGAGGCCACTTCGATGCCGAGAAAGTCACAGTAAGACCTTCCCCGAGTTCTTACTCCCCGACTCTATAGCTTGAGGTGCCCGCTTCTCTTCTGCCAAACAATAGAAAGACTACATTAATAAACCTCCGATCCTTGTTATGAGAGGCTGGCATTTTAACTCGCGCTACCCGACCCGACAGGGAAAACGAAGTCACCCCTGTCTCTAAGCCTGCTAGCTAGAAAGCCCTACGCAAAGAAATGTTTTCGTTCCTTGTCTTGGTCTTGGGCCAGTCTAATTCTATGCTGCAACCAATGCTTAACACATACATTCTTTCTTAGTTGGATTTTTCTCTCACTTGGAGAGGACTTTCTCTCCCTAAAGGGTTCTCCTGTAGAGGGGGTTTTCCCTGGCTAGAACCTGTGTGGAGTGGATCTTCACCCATGCCATGAGGTGATTTTGATCCCTATTTTGTGAGGAGGACATGAAGATTGATAAATGAAATGAACAACTTTATTATGCCGATCTGAGGAGGCTAAGTTACCTCCTGGCAGAAGTTTTCTTTCCGAAATGGCAGTTTTCTTGTCACTGGTTGATTGAAGGTGAATATGACGATTGTCTGGAGCGATTTCTGACCGATAATGGAAAGGTCGTCTTGCACATGGGTGAACGAATAATTTAATAGAATAGAGTTCCCCCCTCACTGCGTTAGGTAGAGAGAGATGAGCACGACCAAACACAAGACAGGGGCTGGCGCGAAGCAGGAAACTACGGCGCTGTGTCTGTGTAACGATCCGGTGCGACGACTTCCGATAAAGCACTCGAACGATTGCCACTGATCGGACTTTGTCTATCAGTCTATTGTTCCGCTCCGGAAACCGAACCAACGCACGTTCACCTCCTATCAAACTTTCCTTTACTCAATTGCCAGGGCTTGACTAACCGCTGTCCCGTCGGAGGAATGAATTGGCCTTTCTCTTAGGCTTCGAACCATGGGGGCATGGTTCTAGGCGTGCTGCTGACGAAGCCCTTGCTGCAGTCTTGCTGAACGGAGCTGACGAGACCATGCAATCACGATTGATTCGCTCTCGCGCTTGTTCGGCCGGCGTACCGAGTGATGTCTACCACAAGCACCTGTTGCGTAACTAAAGCACAAAGCCTTATCTTAGACATGTTCAACTTGAAACCCGAGGGCTCGCTTTCCCTCCTCATCAGCCCCATCTAAGTCAATTAGATGATCTTTTCGTATCGAGGATCTCCCTTCTGGGATTCCCTAATTCCCTAGTGCGACTGATCTAACGAAACGAAATAAAAAAATAGAGCGTTAGCTGTCGTCTAAATACTAAGAAAGGCGATAGCTGTCGCTGTCGTTACAAACTAAACTAAGGGAGATGGGTGGGATAAGAAGACTATACCTAACAATCAATCCCTACCTAACCTTATACTAAGAACTATGGGGTGGTTGGGCGGGAGAAGAACTAAACTAACTAACTAGCCATGCCATACCAAGAAGCTAGCCCCGTAGCGAGATAGAGAATAAGGGTTGGAGGGAGGGAAGAGATATGCTAGATTGCAGTACTCGTGTAGAGAGTAGGATCGAGATCTAGGGTAGGGTAAGCTTCAACTCAAATATGATCGAGAAGAGCGTTTCCGCAGCCTTTAAAGGTGCGTTGAACGTGGGCGGTGGGTGGGGAAGGTAGATGTGATAGAATGAGAGATCACTATTATTAGTGGTCAGTTGCGATATGCGATATCCGTTCCCTTGGAAATGAATTAACTTCTTTCATTCCCCACCACCCATGGAAAGGCCTTCCTTCTCGGACCAAGGGATTCCTATTCAGCGGATTCGGCATCTGATGGTGAGGCCTATGATGTGCCGAAAAGAGTGACTAGTAGTACCACGATGAAAATGACTTGACGAATGCCAGAAAGAAATGTCCCGAGGGCCATAACGCCATAAACGAGTGCCAAAAAGCATGAAATTGACCTGAAAGAAGGTCCCTAATGCCATAAGGAATTACTAGACAGAATGAGTAGTACAAGTTTATTTAAAAATAAAAGTAGTCGAGAAATACGGTGTTGAGAAACAAGTGCCAGGATGCGTTAAGGCGCTAAACATGTGGTCGTAGATAAAGAAAGGAGTGGATGGAGAGGAGTTACAGTCGAGTCGCTAGCCAGGAAGCACTTTTCCACTGCCTAAGCTCCGAGCTCACCCAGCCCGATAGCAGACTAATTTCACCCACTTTTCAACTACTTTTCTCAGAAATTCATAAAAAACGGAGTCCTTTTTTGCGACTTCAGATCGGCACCCTCGCTTTGAACCCCATAACACAAATATCACTGCCCGGCGGGCGGCCTATTCGAGGGAGTAGTTCCCTTCCTTGTACCTACTAACCCTACCCATATGCTCGCCAGACATCACCCCCTGCTTTGACTTTGCATCAGACCCATTGCTTTGACGACCGGACCCACATATCATCATATTTCACCATCGACCATACACTCCATGTCGTGTGGAAAAAGAAAGACCACATCCCTTGCTTGAACAACAGAGCTCGCTTACCTCGGATAGTGGCAGACGGAAAGGAATGGAGTGGCTGAAAGGAGGGTAGAAACGGCAAGGAGTGATTCACAATAAGGAAAGCAGCTCTCAGGAGGTGGGGAAGAAGGAAGGAAGTAGGGCAGGATCGCTTGCTTGAACGAGGGGAGTGGGCCCCAAGGAAAGGAAAGGACTAGTTCAACCAAAAGAATGATTAATGACAGAAGGAATCACCGAGAGCAGGGAGGGGAAGAGTGACTAAAACAAGTAGTCGAGAAAGAATTACTAGACAGAATGGCATTGACCAGATATAAGTACACGAGAGAATGACTATCACCAACCATAAATACGATACTATAAGGCACTCCCTTGCCCCTCGGCAAACAACCACAGCCCCAAGCCCGTCCACTAGCTGCTTCAAGTCTATCCATTGGCCAAAAACAGGATCTGTTTTCTCAGCTTTTCAACGGCACACCCTTGCTTACGCTTCGAGATACCCTTCGGCAGGTCTTCGGTAGGTAAAGAAACTGAATCCCGATTCCAAAATGACTCAAAACCGGGGATCAAATCACTCAGTTTTTAATGGCACCCACGAAGAACAGGAGGCACCTCAGACAGTTGTAATCAATCAAGTTCTATAGCATTACAAGTCTCTTTCCATCCAGTCTCTTTTGTGTGCTTGTGAGCTTTGCTTTGGTGCTAAGTGTGGGAGCTCTTAGAGCTAGGCTTACTCGTCTACTAAGGGAGCTGTTGCACAGAAAGCCAACTCAGTATCGCGTTTGTAATGTTCAACAATAATTGAGACTACACTGGCAAATGAAGATACTTAAATACGACTAGCATGGGGCTGGGCCATACCTATTTTGGAAGGAGGAGGTCTTTCTAACCGGAGAGTCGTAAGCCAAGGAACTAGTCGAACACGACAGCCGTGACACTCGTGCTTCTCTAAAGGAAGCACTTCGTTCCACTAACTGAAGGAAACCTGAGGGATAAGGTCAGGTTACTAGTTCTGTCCTTAAGAAAGGAAGAGATCATTAACTGAGAGTTAGCTCATCAAGTCAGGCAGGGTATTCTCCATTCCTCAGTTTAGGAAGTCCTTGACTCGGCTAGCATTAGTGGGCGAAGCATGGTATTCAGCTAGTCAGGCTCGGAAGAGGTAGGTATTAGCGGAGGTATTCTCCTTGACTAGGTTTAGGAAATCTGATCTACTCTAACCGGCCCTCTTAAGTCAGTTCGAAGCAAGATATCAGTTATTAGGACACTAAACCTGCCTTAACTTACTTACAGAGGAATAAGGAAGCTATAGTCGACAGTCTTTAAGAAGAGGAGATTCTAACCAGAAATGAGTCGAACAGTCCCCCCTAGCCCCCAAAGGGGGAACAGAACACCAACAACATGAAAGCGTTCCTCCCCTGACTCTAATGCCCCTTATTGAAGGGTACCTTCTCTCCACTCGCCTTAAAGCAAAGCACCTAAAGGCAGACATAAGGAAGCATTAAAGCATTAGTAGAGGCCATAAAGAAAGGAAGGAAAGAAAGAGGTACTTACAACAAGAAAGTAGGTCAGAAAGAGAGGTGTTCTCCTTTATCCGTCCTTACTAGCTGATATGACTCTAGCCGGAACTGGCGAAGCAAGTATGAAAAGCTAAAGGCAGGAAGAAAAGACAAGGTATTTATAACCAGAAAGTTAGTCATACACGACAGCCGTTTCACTCCTGCCCTAATACTTAAGCAAGCTTCTGTAAAGGGAAGCCCTACGTCTCACTCGCCTTAAAGCGCCATACGGAGTAGGCAAGGTTACATTAGTACAGTCAGTAAAGAAGGAAAGGAAAAGATAGTTAGAACACGAAAGTCGTAAAGCCAAGTAACAGCTGAAAGCTAAGAAAGCCAAGCAAAAGAGGAAGACATCAGACAATAACACAAGAAAGGAAGAGGATATTCAGATCAAGAAGGTATATTCTAAAGGATGCCATCAACACTTAGATTATGGACTGATTATCTTATCCCGATTTTCGGATCTTGATTTTGTTCTCTTTTTTTAGAAAAAAATTTCGTAGAGTCATGAGCAAAGCATCCACGAGTCCGGGATCTCAACGACCGCATTCCTGGATGGAAACCCCCTTCTGAATACTGCTGCTGCAAATCAAGGGGGTCTAATAAGGCTGAAGGAGAAGGAGAACATAGGAGTATTTTGGCAAAAAACCGGATCTGGTCTACTGCGGAGGGAGCCTTAGAGGTGGGGATTCTCTTTCATACTCCTGGTATTATAACATTAATCCCTGTATATAAATAAAGAAATAAATAGATAGAAGTTTGCACAATCAAAAGAAAGAAGAGAAAGAACTTGGAGTTGGCACCTACATAACAGCTTGCTTACCAAGCCATCCTGGCAAGCTCCTCCAGTTCGGATTATTCGGAAAAAAACACTTTCGGAGGAATCTGCATTTTAATTTCCGAATAATAACATTAGTATTACCAGGTCAAATCACATCACAATGAAACAGAATGATAACACTAGGGCAGGGAATACAAATGGTGGTTCCTCTAACTCAAGCTAAGCTAAACTACCGGGAACGAAATGGATTCACAGAGCGCCATAGTCAGCACGACAGCCCCACACATGGTAGCCATGGATACTACAGCACTAGAACGGATCCGTAAAGGATCGAACGGGCTAGACGACACCCCGACTCCCCGTATTGGACAGGATTCCGTTATCGACTCTGATAAGTCTACCGGGTTCACTGAGAAACACGTATGATCGGGATGGAGCTGCAGGCAATGGATACCGTTCCCCCAGTAGAGTGCCAATAAAAAAAGTATACATAGGGAGCACAGTTGATAACACTTTATATCTCTGACATAGGAGTAGGTCAGAGCCTCTGCTAAATCAAATGATTTAATGTGGCGAGAAGGCTCCCTATTCCTATCCGGGGATCGGAGCAAGGTTGCCGTCTTCTTACTCAAATTCCCTGAAGTCATAGACACAGAAGTAGTACTTCAACCGAAAAAAGGTTATTTCCCCGACCGAGTCCACCTTTGTTTTGTAAAAAAATGAAATATCCAATCCCCACCCAGACGGGAAGTCCCAGGCGTCCTAGCACGAGCACTCTCTATCTTATCTTTCCATGACATACGTACACAAGGTTTGTCGCCGGTTAGTAGGCTAAACACTTGAAACATTTTTCTTTTCTTTCTTCTACAGTTTTCTATAAGGAATTTGCTCTTCCGAAGGTTCCTTAGAACTCAATAGATTGTCGCTGCCGAAGTTCGGCAGCTCAGTGGCTAATTCAACTGCTAAGCGAAAGAGTTGACTACTTAGTTCTTGAAGCAGCGTCTACTACTGGGGCTGTCGGAATTTAAGACCCCCTTTTACGGCTACCGACGATCTACCTTAGATACCAAGGGCGAACATCCACCTATTGGGAACTAAACTACACCATTTCTGTATTGAACCTTCATCTTTGATTTTTTTCTAAAGTTTCTTTTTCTACCTTACTTAAAAGAAAGGGAAATCCATCGAAGGGCTTTCGCTAAGGCCGTGGCTTCCGCTAAGGAAGCTGACCGTAAGTGGTTCCCTTTAAGGTTGTAACCCGGACCGAAGGTGCTGACTACCAGTTACCGGAAGCCGGCCGCAAGGGGGTTCCTTTCCTGGCCGACCGAAGGTGCTGGCTACCTGTAAGGAAGCCGGTTGAAGATGGCGCGCACGGCACGGCGGATGGGACTCAATCCACTTATCTCCCTTTTTTATTAGGCCCTTAGTATATCATGTAGCCTAATGATAGTAGCATCTCCAAGACCGACGTTTCCTAGAAGCATGGATTGAGCCCGAAAGGAACAAGCAAGAGTCACTTCAATCGCTACAAGCAAGAGGAAGAGGCAGGAATGGATAGTTAGATAGAATAGGTACACAAGCAATCGCCACAGGAACCGGTATATATGAGTAATCGTAATGCACGCAATCAAAGGAACCGTAAACTGGATCTCCTTCGCTTCGTCCCCTCCACCGAAACAGCTTTCAATCGGGAAAGGAAGCCACCCGGCCCGCCTGCCATCAGTAATAGGAAAGCTTTCAATCAATAGAAATCGTATTCGTGATGAAATCCCCTTTGTTTGAATCCCATGGTATGGACTTCTTTCAGTAGCAGGACTCTCTTCTGTCCGTTTGAACTCTTTTTAGCAGCTGGAGCAGGAGAACAGAATAGGCATCCATTAGCTCTGTCCCTTCGCACGACATCTATGAAAGCAGCAGTGGGCGAACCGGCGGTGAGCAGGAAGAGGGAGGACCACCCGATCGCTAGGAAGAAGCAAGCCTATTCCCCTTGAAGGTCATTGCTCACTAGCTCCTTTCGTCCCTTCCAACGCACCATCAACAAAAAGAAAGAGGAATTCTTAATAAGATGGACTACTAGAGCCACGGTAGCGAGCCATAAGCGAGCCTTGTCGTAGTATTAGGAGCGATGGAGCTTGCCCAGTGAAAGGAATACGTAGCGAGTCACGGGAATAATAGAAAAGCACTCTTCGGGGCTCACTATCACCTCTATTACATAACCTCTCTCTGGTCTACTCTCCCTCCGAGATGGTCACTCAACCTATTGAAGAGCCTGGCTTAGGTCGAAAGGGCTTCCCAGCAGAAGCAACTTCGCCCTTCCCTTTTCTCTTGAATGAAGAGTACAAAGGCAATTCAATTGTGGCTGGACACGGGAAAAGGCATATTCATTGCGGATTGACCAAAGAAGTCATTTCAATGGTGATTTTAGCCCTTTCCCGAGGCCATTCTGAACGTTTAGTTTTATAGAAATACCTGAAGCTTTGCTCCTTGGCAGGCTAGACTTCTTTCAGACCCGTATGATGTGCCTCTGCCGGTTGCTTTCTAGCTTTACCGAATGAAGTTAGTCACCTTCCTCTTCTGTTTCCGCTTTCAGACAAGTAGCTAAGTCGTGTTAATCCTCTTCTGCCTTTCCTTGCTTTGCTTTTAAGCTGGCTTCCTTTGATGCCCACTGCTTCTAAAATACGGCAACATGGAATCCGCATCTGAATTAGCAGCTTGAGGTCATTCGCCTTCGGCTTCTGCCTGGCTTTCCGCCGCTCTAGGAGCCTTTATGTTAGGGGGGCTGCTTGTTTTGGGGCAATCTTTGACGAAACCCACCCCAATACAATATAGGCTTGGCATCCGTGGCTTTTTATGATCGAGCGCCCCCAGGTTCTCTCTTCTGCGTGCGATCTCTAGCGCCTGGGTTATGTCTTAGGTTCCCCGCGCCTTTCTTTTGCGAGAATGCCTCGGGCGCCTTTATCCTCTTGCGCCTGGTATGTGGTCTGCTGTGCCTTCCTCTTTGGGTGATACTTGCAGTCGGCCTGTGATTATCCTTCTAAAAAATGGAAGACACGCTCCGCCCCTTGTTGCTTGCAGTCGGCCAGGCAGTTTCCACTGGTCTTACACTTAGGGCACCAGTCATTGCTTTTGCTTTTCTCTGCCGCATCTTGCACGACGTCTTTGGCCATTCTGAGCACGTCCTCCTTGAGATTTGAAAGATCGAACGCCTCCTTCTCCCCTTATTCATTCTATAGGGGCTTTGAACGGTCTTTTGTTTCTAGGCTCGTCGCTCGCGCCACCACTTGCTCCAGTCCGGGTGGAAGAGATTGACTCGGTCTCGGATAGACAGCAAAAGTCCATTCACGAACCACTTCTTATTCAATCAACGTGTCGCCATCGTCTATCGTGAGTTGGGCTGCGCCTTGAAGCGCGCCAGGTACTGCTTGACTGTTTCCTCTGCAGGCATGGACGTTCACTTGTCCATGACCTCGCCCTCATCTTGCACTGCTCCAAACAGCTCCAGGAACGACTGACTTGTACAATTCGAAGCGCCTTGTGCGTCTAAGGATCGTCTAGGCCGAAATAGCAGTCAACTGCGGCTTCTCTCAAGGTCTGAGTTCACAACTGGCACTTTGAGTCGTTGTCTAGATTGTGTGTGACGTCCATAGCATCTCAGCAGAAGAAGAATGGAATAAGTCAAAGATTGCTAGTAGTTCGCTTTAGGAGCCGAATAGCAAAATAGCGCGTTGCTTTAGTAGCTGTACAACCAAGCAGGCAAAGCTAGTAACGCCTGAGCAATTACCTTGCAGAACTATCTTTGCTAGAGCGAGCGCAAGTATGATATAAATTGCACTCGAAAAAGCTAAAAGAGTTCTAGAGCAACATTTTCGAAGGATTCAACAGCTTGCCTGCTTTATTGTACCGGTAAGCCCTGCCTATCAATGCAATAGCTTCGGAGCAAGCTATGTGGTTCTACACCAAATTGCTCCTAAAGCGAAGCAGCTACTAGAAAGAAAATAGTAGCCGCTAAGCAAAGCTATTCGATTTTCTTTGAAGGCTCCTAAAGCTATTGAATTGCTCTGTTCCTAAGCTACTATATTTAGCTATCTAGTAGGATCCGCAATGATTGGATATTACATACCTTACTGTAAGCTCCTCTCCTAAAGCTATTGCTCCTAAAGTACTAGCAAGAGCTAATAGCAAAAGCAAAGCTAGTAGCCAGCCGCTGCTATCTCTTCCTATATAGCATAGCTTCCAAATAGCCCAAAGCTATTGTCCTATAGAGCTTCCACCCTCCCTACGCTAAATCAAAGGAGCTACTAGAACAGCTAAGGTAGTAGCCTTTGATTTAGCTGTAGCAGCTAGGAATTGAGCTTTCAAGCTTTGCATCAATAATGTAAAGGTATATTGGCCCATCATGAAAAATAGCCCACAAGTCGGACTTTAAATCTTAGGTAGGCGATGACAAGTCTCTTGCCTCGCGGGGTTCATATCAAGCCGGTGGAGAGAAGGAAAGAGCGATTGAAAGGAAGGACATATCTTATTGCTCCCTGCCTCCCAAGAAAAGATCCATCGAGTTTCCAGGAAGGGTAGAGATCTCAACAGAAAAAGAATGGTATAATGCGAAGTTTGGTTGGTTGGATTCAAAGTATCTAATATGGTAGTTGCCAACTTATGTAATAGGTAAAGAACGAAGCTAGGAATAAAGCATTTGAACGAGTTATAGGGCAAAAGGGAAGCGCAGACTTGACAATAAAATGAGAGGTACGGACGATAGATAGACCATTCCAAAGATCACAATCTACTATGAAATAAGGGAAAGTAGCGCTGGGGTGGTTCGAGTCCGCGTCGTGGTGACGGCTAACCGAGAAAGCGGAAGCCTTTGCATACGCTAGCAAGCACATTGAGCAAATGCACAGCGGCAAGCCGGTAGAAAACAAAGGCGGTGGCCGGGGTCGGCGAGGAAGAATAAGTGGATTAATTTGGCAGGTACTAACTATGTGTTTTCCCATCTGCCGTCCTTTGGGCTGTGTATCGTCAACCCCTTGACTGGTAATACACAACCTAAAAGGGGGATTGAGTCCTAAAGCCCACTCCAGGGCTAGACCCCATCCGATCTTTATCCCCTGCCTTCCATTTATAAACCAAATACCGGTGGCATAAAAAAAATCGAATGTTTTTTGTCTCATACCCTTACACGGCCTGTTCAACGCGCGCTACGGGCCGCTATTGTCCCCTTGTCACGGAGATTTTAGGGCTAGAGCAGAGCTTCTCACTTATTCAACCGAGCATCTTATCTTTGGGCTGGAGATTGCTGTTCAGCTGTTCCCCGGTTTTGAAGCTCGCCTCAAACTCTAGCTGCCGTGTGAACCTCTTCTGGGCAACTGTTAAAGCTCCTGGTCTCGCAACGGCCGGCTTTGGTTCAGCTCTCGGGGCCACCTCACACACTAAAAAAATCGTAAGCTTCCTTCTCCGCCTCAGCTTGAGAGCTCCTTTCTACATCAAGATCTGGCCCTGCCCCAAGGTAGGATTCCTATCCTCAGGCGATGGTGCGATTCCTGGCATATGTACACCATAGTAGCTAAGGCAACCCCGTCCCAGCTCGCATTGTATTTGAAGTTGAGGATTTCGCTTCTGATGTAGTCAGTGAGAAGCTAAGTTCCGTTTTTAGCTTTAGCGAGCCTGTGACTGCCTGAACAGACTAGTCTACGCTCAGCCCGCGCACCTTTCCCACCCACCGCCCTCCTTCCGAAAAGGAAAGCAAGCCCATAATGAGAGTCAGATCCCATAATGTTCTTCACACTCCCCCTCACTAAATAGAAAAATGAACAAGAAGAAGAACGATCAAGATCAACATCAGGGTAGACCCATAGGAATAAACTGACATCAATGTCGGGTACATCAAGAATGAAGTGAAGAAAGTACCATCACAAGTCACCTCAAGAATGGGACTCAGAGTACCGACTAAGGGGATAGAATCGATCTGAGAACCGTGTGATTGGAGCACCGAAGGAGATTCGATCTCGTAAGCCAATTGAAAGCGACATCCCAGAGTGAAAGTACCCAAAGAATGAGTTAGCTATACGCCAGTTTATCCCGACTGTAAGCATAGGAAATGCGATCCGGTCACCTATCGATCATCTGTCTTCCTCAACTCTATCTAACCTGCCTCAAAAGTAGGAAAAAAGCTTCCCTTCCGTCGGTCGGACCCCCAGCCTAATCTTTCCAGTTAACTTCCACGATAGAAATGCCCGAACTCCTATCTCTGGAGATCTTTCTGCTTGGGCCAATCTCATCCATCCTAATACTGGATCAAGCCTGTAATTGAACGAGACGACTCCCTTCCCCGCAACCCCTGGGCGATGTGGAGAAAGATGACTCGTCCCCTCACTAGGATAAGATCGAAGAGAAGGAACTATAAACATCAACAACAACAATCGGGTACATCAGGGGGAATAAACTGATATCAATGTCAGGTATCTCAAGAATGGGACTCTGCCGACAGAGATAGATAGACCGAGAGAAAGTCGATTTGAGAACCGTGTATCGACAAGTGTACCGAATCTCGAATGGGAACTTTCAATCGTTCGCAAGGCCGGAGTAAACACGATTCGAATGCGTTACCAGTGTCCTAATCCGAGGGGAATACATGTAAAAAAAAAAGAGAATATGGGTACTCTCAAGCGGCGAGGCCTATATTCTCAATCGCCGAAGGCTCACAACAGTTGAAAAGAGGGCGGTGGGTGGGGAAGGAAATGAATGATTTTCCGAAGATGGGTCTAAAATCAGAAACAGACGCAGAAGCGAGAGCTAAAGCAGAAGCATCAGCATCCGCAGAAGCAGAATAGAGGGCTTAGTAGCGCCTTACTCTAAAGTTGTTCTAATCGACTGGGGCATCTTAAGAGAGCGGTAGTCTTCGCTTTCTGGGAAAAGACATAGTTAGTGCCTACCACAGGAGCTATGTGTAGTCACAGGTTGACTTCTAGATGTAGGATCTCCGACTCCATTCCTAGAGCTTGGAGCCCCCTCCTCTTCAACTTCTGTAGCTGAACTTGCCTGAAGGAACGATGTTGATCCCCGAGCGGATTTGATGTTTTATTTCGTTTGACGAAAGTAAGTTTCTTATTTATTTGGTTAGTGTAGAAGTCAGCCTTCACGGACTTAAATGTCTTGGTACCTAAATATACCGGAAAAGGGGAAGCGGGACCAACTACTCGATTGGGCTGGAGATCCGGTTGGTGTTCAGTCTGTTTGCTTCTTTGTTTGACTGACTGACTGACGTAATTGATGCCGTTCAGTTTGGTGTTCAGGATAGCGGTTTGCTTGACTGACCGACTCGATTGGGCTGGAGATCCGGTTGGTGTATCATCATCCTTCATTGGACTCTACAGGCTTGATTGCCTACCTAAATAAACCGACTTTATTTGAAAGTAGCTTCGATACAGGAAGAGGAGCTAGAAGCCTTAATTAAAGCTAGAAATAGTGCTCTAAAGCAAGCGAGACCCTTGTTGATCCGGTTAGCCTTTCGCGATTCATCAAGCTGTGAAGGTGTTAATACTATCTCTGACTCGGATGAGAGAGAAGGGAAAGAATTCCATTTGGAATTGAATCAGAGAAGAGGGCACGGTGGCTATATAGGAAACCTTAGGAATCACTCTAAGCCAGAAGATGGTTCAGGAGGCGGCGGAGGATCTCTGGAAACCAATTGATGGAAGAATCAAAAAGTGTCGTGGGTTGGGGGCCCTTTCTGTATACAATTTGCATCGGTGAAGGACAAAGACTTGGCCTTCAGAAATGGTACATGGCCGTGACAAATATTTAATTTTGAAGGAGTGGAAGGGAGGGGGTGGTACAGGCAGATAAGAGAAGGGAAATAAGGGGTCCAGGGGATTCTCGTTCTTGCCCGAACCGGAAAGCCTACGGGGCATTAAATTAATAAAAAACTTTGCTTTGCCAATAGGCCCAACCTCACTCGTCGACAAGACGAGAAGATTGACTTAAGATTCCGTTTGGTCGCTCAGCTATCTCACCTAGGCAGTGAAGGAAGGGCGGTATGGGGACGGTTTCGCCTTTGCAACGCTCGAGTGCTTTAGCCAGGCATCACTCGCGGAAGCGAAATCATCAACTTCGGAATAGTTTCGAGAGCTTATACTTAGAATCTAGCTTTCGGAGTAGTGGAAAATAGCATAAAGAGGGGGTTCGGGCTATCAGGCATGAGAAAGGTAATGTACTTAACTTGGCTTGGCTGGCCTGTCTTTTTAGTTGCGGAATCGCCAACGTCCGCTAACTGTCAGGGTCAGAGCTGGACTCGTCGTGAAACTAATTCTTAGAGAAAGTGTGTTAGCCTGGATACCACCAAAACTGCTCGCTCAATGCGCGAAAAAAGCTCTTTGTTCGCGCTTCTCGAGTGAGTTGAGCTTACGAGCCAACCTTGCCTTTAAAAGTGCACCCTTGCTCTGTGGCTCTATCATCAACCGAATCGCCCGTCTCATCTGTGGTGACTGAATCAACTATTGGCTAAATCCGAAGAGTTAAAGGACCCACACCTTCCCTTCCGGAAAGGTGGGTTCCCTACAAATGAACAGACCCCAACAGAAACCTCCTCACGAGCAGCTACATATGGGCTAGGATCAACTGCTGCGGATGAAAGAGCTCTTGTTTATCTTTCTTTGGCTGATACTGACACTGATGCTTATCCTTTAGCGGAATCTCCAGTTGAAGCTGCTGATGCCCTAGTCGAATAGACAACTTTTGAGGAAGGCGCTACTTAGCCCTCATTTGATCGCTCTGCCGAACGAACTGATCGAGAAGGATCGTCAACCACTTCGGTAGTGGACCTGGTGGTTAGTCCTTCAGCTGAGAAAGATAGCCCGGGCGTGATCCGTGATCCCTGTTCGTTATCTAACCTTTTTTCTTCCCCACCCACCCTAGCCCTTGAAGAGAAGAAAGAGCAAGGGAAAGGGATAGAACAAGGCATAAAAAGACACTTTCGCTTACTTTACTTCACGCCTTTAGGATAGTTTACCTTATACGGGTAGATGTACATTAGTCTTTTGAAGCTTTCTGCCTGAACTACATTATGTCCACTTCTACATCGTCTGAACGGGACATTAAGCCCGCCTCCACTTCTGGCGTAATTACATGCCCTTACCCTCCCGCCCTTACATCGCGCTCCTCACTACTTAAGTCTCGTACGAAGGTCGAGCCTACCTAGATAAACCCACCTTCACGCCCACCATCTGGATCGGTAGCAGAACTCTTCTCAGCCTGAACTTCAGCCGCAGTCCTTGTTTACTCCACGGCCTCTACCATTGATGCAGAACCGAAATCGGCATCTTAGCCGCCGCCAAGGAAGTCTGGCTCACTTATCTATACTACACCTACCGAAGATGTTCGGAAAACGGCTTCCCCATTATCTCTGTCGCTCTTGCTTGCCTGTTTGCGTGTTTTCGCACCCTTGCTTGTGTGCTTTCGCTTGCTTGCTTGGCTTATTAAGGATCAAATAGTCTCTCCTTTGTAGTTGATCATTGAAATCCGTCAATTACCGTAATGATGAAACTGATGCGTCTGCTTCTTCGGATGCCCCTACACCCTCCGCCCTCTTCTCTACAGTGCGGTAGACTTCATCACACCAACAAGACAAAGTTCAAAGTTAAGATTGAGCATGGTGCGTGCATGGTGGGAAAGGAATCCCATACGTCGTTCAGAATAGCGAGAATAGCAAAGGTCCCAACAGGTAAAGTGAATTCATAGGCCTATCCTTTCCCCTATCGCATGTTGGATGCTTACCGAAGTTGCTTCAAATGGAGGTGGCTAAGTTTCAAGACAAGGTACACGAAGCAGTGCCTTTGATCAGGCCTTCCTTGATTCCTGCGGATTGATTGATAGATTGATTGGCAGTGGGCGTGAACCAATGCTACTACTTTACCTCTATCCTATAACTCTTACAGCATAGCGCTCATCGAAGGCTGCACCAGCCCTAAAAGAAGAGAGTGGGGGGGTCTCTGAGAGAGAGAAAGCGAGACGGAAAAGAAGATTCCAGACAGCAAACTGAAAGAAGAACATTGAACAACCAGTCCGAATAGACTCTCACACCACAGAACAGAGAGCCAAACCAACAAACTCATAAACAAACCTTAGAACAAAGCAGTCATCAGAAAATAAGGAAGACATTATCACCACATTGGGAAAGGAAATCCATACAATTCACATCAACAACCCAGACCAGAATGAACTCTTACACATATGGACTTGAACTTGAATTCAGAGCTTAGACACCCTCCATTCAACTGAGACTCAACCACCATAAGACTAAGGAGGATCATCCATTACTGAAGAGTCCTCATCGAAGGCGGAAATCCCCCGACAAGCAGAGGGTGAGACCCTCTACTACCTTATCCCTTTCAGACTGACTATTGGTCCTTCTACTCAGTCATACTCACCAACCAATACCAAGGAAATCCATACAATTCACATCAAAGACCTGTATGCTAAGTCAGACCATAAGGACTTGAATTCCGAACTTAGGCACCCACATTCACCTTACATTCCACTACTCTCACACTAGGGATGCTCATCTATACAATTACTGAAGAGCCCTCATCGAGGAAAGCCTCAGAATTCCCATTGGTACCTACAATCAGTCATGCTCACGAAGATGCTCCTACAAACCTTTGAAGAGGCTAGGAATGGTCCTCCTCCTAGAAGAATTCGATGTGGTAGATGACCAATTCTACCTCACTGGACAGACAGAGACAAAGAAGACTTGCCAGTAGCTTTAGTAGAGGTAGCAGATTCAATCAATCGAGTGAAGGAGAAGACTGATGCTCCCGCTCCTTACTTAAAGCTAGTAACTCAGCAAAAAGCTTAAAGTTAAGGATTTTACCTCCCGCTCACCTAGCTAATAAGGACCTTAGCCGAAAGAGATAGAGATAGAGGAACTGGACCTTCTTACTGAAGAGCCCCCATAGAAGGCGGCACCCCCCTAGTAGAGGTGTGGAGTTCTACCTTCTACTGGCTTTCGTGACGGAGACATTCAGGTGAGCCAAAGACTGCTCCTTCTAAGCTAGGTCGGTGGACTCCCTCTTCCATAAGAGGAAGAGCTTCCCCTCGCTCCTCAGGAAGTTGGAAGGCTGACTCCTACTTACCCAGCTTAGACAAAGACATCACAAGGCATGCAAGGACAGCAGAAGCAAGAAAAAAGAGGAGCTTATAAGGAGGAGCCTGCCTAGTAAACCTCAATGGTCAGTCACATGCTCCTCCTACCCTTTGAAATAGGATAGAAATGGTGCTCTCCCCTAAAGGAAGAGGTTGTGGAAATCCCCAATTGTAGCTCACTGCAATACATAGCTAAAGAAGGCTTTGTAGTAGCTTTAGTCCAAGTCAGCAGACTCAGTCAATCTAGTAGCGAAAGCAAGATCAAGACAAAGATCCTGATAGAATGACAAGAGACCCATATCAGTAAAGCATGCTTACAGTCATGCAAGAGTCCCGCTCGGTATAAGCCTTATCGTTCCACTCGTCCTTCTTTCAAGGGAGGAAGCTCATCTATGCGCAGATGAGCGATCTGCAGAGAAAGTGAAACTGACTGCTCAAACTGATCTTTTTCCAACTGCGAAAAGCCCATCCCTTGAGGCTAAGCCCAGCCCTATCCCACAGGCAAAGGAAATCTCTCATTTCTATCTTTTCTTAGAGAAAGGTAATCCCTCCCCTTTCATAAGTGCGCTTACCTAATCACAATCACACACTGGCATAAGCCTAAGCCTAAACTGAACTGACTGCGAAAGGAAAAGAGTCACTGTCAAGTGGTCTTAACTGAAGTAAGTAGACTGCCGAGAAAGAGGTCCTTCCCGCTCACTAAGCCTTGGTGGTGATCTTCCTTCTGCTGTCAAAGGAAGAAGAACTACCAGCGGATCGTATATAGCCTGCCCCTCACTCCGCTCGCCTCCTCTTGTGGTTGACTCCTGCTTCACCCTTGATTGACCTTCCCCTTCATCTGCTTAGGGACAGACTCGAGCCTAAGTACATGCGTCACAGAGACTTTCTCTCAAGCTCGACATAATCGCAGCCTCAGTCTAGACTCAGTGTGGAGCTGCTTGGCTTGACTTCCACCTTTTGGGTCAAGAACTTAGCTGTACGCTACGGCCTACTAAAGGACTAAAGGAAAGAAGGTGATAATGCCAATTTCTATCATTTTTCGGGGCAATCCCCCTCGCCTTCTTCCATTTGGTTGGTCCCACATCGAGGGGTAAAAATTCCCAACGTGCATTGCTAGTTCTCACTTCGCGCATCCGCGCTCCGTTCGTTCCCTACGCTTCTGCATGAGTGAGATTTCTATAGAATATAATGTGGATCGACTGATTCATTCGGGTCGATAGGCAAACAAAATAGTACGTAAAGAAAGGGTTCCTTCCCTCCCAACGAATTTCGAGTGATAGGGGGGAGCCCCTAAGAGAAGGAGCTTTGTTTGTGGTATTTTTTTGTGGTTGGTTACATTGACAGGGAAGTTTCCATCCATATAAAAAGGGGAGTGGGTTCAACCTTTCCGATTGATCTGCCGACCCCCTTTCTGCGGAAGAGATTGAGGCTCAACAGTGGAAGTTCATCCGGTCAGGTGCTAGGCTCAGCTCAACCCAAGTGCCCCTCCTATGGCGTTCATGACATAGCATATTGTATGATCTTCGAGCAGGGGGAGGATCAAATCCGCTACACCCACCGTCCTTGGCGTTATTTTTACTGATATCAATTGCTTTTTTGTTTTTTATTTGATTTCTTATTGACCGGCCCTTCGACCATGTCTCCCGAAAAAATCAGTACATATGAGATAGAGCATAGCCTTTCTCTAAGTGATTAACTAACCTAAATATGAATATGTTGTCATCACGGTCTTATTAAGAGCTACTTTTTCTCTTGCCCCGCGAGCAGTACCGCACAAGCGGTGAGGTAGGCGATCCCTTTCCCCTCTAAAGAGAAAAAAACGAACAGAACAATCGCGCGGGGGGCCCGCCAGCGCCACTCCCCCCGCCCCACTCACTCCAGCAGGAATGAGTGGGCCCCTCTTTCTTACTAATGTTGATTTGATTCAACCCGCAGAGCAGAAAGAGTACTTTTCTCTCATTCAAATAAAGGCTTTCTCTTACCAATAGAAGTGAAAACGCGGCGGACCCGTTCTAAAATAGTACCTGAATACGAAAATATACGATACAATTCTTCCTTGCATCATAGGTACGTTATTGTAGGAAGGATCGTACCAACATTTCCATAGCCTCAATAAAATAGACACTTGACTCCTGCTTTACAAGCAGATCAGAATATATGTGCCGGAGAAATTCGACATTTGTACTTTCGGCGTGGAGCCACGTCCCCAAGACGTAGTAGGCATCTGAGGGAAGATTTTAATAGCCACGCGCTCGAATAATCTGGTCGAGGATATCCTCGATCCACCCCTGTATTTGATAGGGGACCTCCAGAGATGAATGATTATCCAGGTCCAGACTATTGGTTTCTGAGCCCTCCCAATCCATATCCTCACTCTCACTATCCGATTGCGCTGAGATTTGTGCTTCCTCTTCCCTCAGAGGAACTGAAGCCGGGGAGTGAATACCTCCCTCCCCATGGAGTCGGGAGAGAATACGGAACTAATTGAGGTTGAGGAAGATACGGACTGCAAATCATAGGATTCTGACTGAAGAAACGAGCCATATTGATTTAATGGCATTATTTCATGATTAGAATCATTCATCATATTGAGATTATTTCGTTTCCTTCCTTATCAGAGAGGGGCCCCCCCGTTATAGTCAGGTTAGGGAGCGGGGCTTATTGAAAAGTTCTGTTAGGTTCTTAGTAGCAGTCGGCGACCTTTTGATGATTTTACTTCACATAGCTTTTCGTCTCCTTGATAGCTGGAAGTTCTCCAAAAGTATGAAAAGCTGGAGGACTTTGTACCATCCATTCCGGTGTGGTTGGATTCTGTTCAACAGCCCAAGGACTTGGAGCACATCTTTTGTTGTTTCCACTGCTTGAAGTGATTGTTACGACCACGAAGAAACGACGAATCCCAACTACGGATATATAAGGGCCAGAACTGCTAAGGGCATTCCATCCAGCGTAAGCATCTGGATAATCTGGAATGCGACGTGGCATACCCGAAAGCCCTAAGAAATGCATGGGAAAGAGGGTCGGATTAACCCCGAAAGAAGTGATCCAAAAATGGATTTGACCTAAAGTTTCAGGGTATGTCCGACCAAAGATTTTACCCACCCAATAGTGAAATCCTGCAAATAAAGCAAAAACGGCTCCCATAGAAAGTACATAATGGAAATGTGCAACCGCATAATAAGTATCATGTAGAGCAATGTCTAGCCCAGAATTTGCCGGGACTATTCCAGTGAGTCCTCCTATGGTGAACAAAAAGATGGACCCTACAGCAAATAACATGGGTGTTTTGTATTGTATCGAACCTCCCCACATGGTAGCGATCCAACTAAAGATTTTTATTCCAGTAGGGACAGCTATGATCATGGTAGCTGCGGTGAAGTAGGCACGCGTATCAACGTCTAAGCCCACAGTAAACATATGATGAGCCCGAACAAGAGATCCAGGAACACCTATACTGATCATGGCATAAACCATGCCTAGATACCCGAAGACCGGTTTTCCCGAAAAAGTCGATACGATATGACTTATGATACCGGATCCAGGCGGAATGGGAATATACACCTCTGGATGACCGAAGAACCGAAAGAGATGCTGGTATAATATGGGGTCTCCCCCTCCAGCGGGATCAGAAAAGGTTGTATTAAAGTTTCGATCGGTTAATAACATGGTAATTGCCCCTGCCAGTACCGGAAGTGATAATAAAAGTGGGAATGCTGTCACTGGAACGGACCACACAAATAGGGGTGATCTATGCATAGTCATTCCAGGTCCACGCATGTTGGAGATAGTTGTTATAAAATTGATAGAACCTAAAATGGATGAAACACCTGATAGATGAAGACTAGAAATTGCTGAATCAACTGCTCCTCCAGAATGGCTGGTAATACCACTTAAGGGCGGATAGACCGTCCACCCAGTGCCGCTACCCACTTCTACTAAGGCTGGGCTTAATAGGAGCAAGAGACTTGGTGGCAACAACCAGAATGAAATATTATTTAATCGTGGAAATGCCATGTCAGGTGCACCTATCAGAATCGGAACAGACCAATTACCAGATCCACCTATCATCGCCGGCATAACCATAAAAAAGATCATTAAAGGAGCGTGAGCCGTTATTAAAACATTATAAAGTTGATGATTCCCACCAAGAATTTGATCGCCGGGTCGTGCTAATTCCATACGAATCAGTACTGAGAAGCATGTGCCCATCACTCCAGCAATGGCACCGAAGATGAAATAGAGAGTCCCTATATCCTTGTGGTTAGTGGAGAACAGCCATCGGACCGGATTTGTCGTAAAATTGAGATTATTTCGGGTTTTTTGCTCCGCTTTAGGCTATCTTAGTTTAGGTAGCTTAAAGACTATGCTTTTTATTTTAGCAAGACCACCAGTCTTACTTAATGAGGTGAGCTTGGCTGTTAACCAAGAAATTAATGTGATTTTACTTTGCCTTCAAAGCCTTCTTTTCGATCTTGTACTAGGGTACACTTAACACCAAAAAATATCTCTTTAAAAAATAAAACTTATGGCAACTACGAAAACAACAACAGCCTCCGTGAACGGACGCTCTATCTTAGTTATCTTTCTATAACTATATAAAGAAATATAACAAGTGTGCGATGGACTGTAAGAAGTAGAAAAGACATCAACTCGTCGATCTCTACTTCACCTACGCAATTTCGAGATAGCAGAGAAGCCTGTATTTCAAATACAGATTGGGGAACTTCTTTCTTTCTTGCTTTAAGAGCGGTCATTGCGGGCAGCAGCGGCGAGTGAAAGCAAGCGTAGGGCAGATCCAATACCGTTAGGAATAGGGCTTCCCTGGCTTAGGTTCCTTCACCCCGGAAGAACCCTCTTGTATGTACAGGCTTCTTTTTTTAGGGCTAAAACGAGAGAGGTAGCGAGACTGCTCACTCGGAGAGAGAAGGTAGCAAGAGATCCTGTCTTCGACTCTGGAGATAGGCCTTCCTTTCCCTTTCTATAACATACCGCTCGGGGATGTAGTTGTAGATACATTAGTCCGATGAAAGAAAGCTCATCCTTTGGTTTTTGCTTGTCTTTAGCAGTTTCCGTCCCATTGAGGTATCGACCAGCAGAAGATGGGTACTCTTTCTGATGATTGCTTCATCTGCTCAGTATGCCCCTCCCTAGGGGTTAGAAGGGAAATCGCGGGTTAACTACTTATTGGAGAAGTCGCTTCGCTCGCAAAGGTACTTTCTTCCTTCGGATGACTAAGAGTCCGTTCTTTCTAACGATATGTTGTTGTTGAGTCGCTTCGCTAGCTA
>JAQQXO010000448.1:0-25509 GCA_029852735.1 Persea americana
AGATCACTCCAGTTCCAGAACTTTCACGCGAATGAGACCATTGAACAATCAGCACCGGCTCAACAGAGTGGCTTTTTCGGCTCTGCTGCAACTTCATCGTCCAAGAAGTACCTATGGTCAATCGAGTACTACCAACAATTCTTTGATGTCGATAGTGTCTCTGTAACAGAACGTACACTACAAGCATTATGGCCGATGCGCAACTTTTTCGAAATATTAGATGGTAAACCCGACTTGTATGCTCCAGTATGGTTCAGTACGACTGTCATCACGGTGCTTTACTTTTCATCGACGATAGTGGGATACTTGGCGTCACGGAACGGTGGGACTGCGTATGCATATCAATTTAGTACGTTGACGATCGCGGCGAGTTTGATATGGGGATACACGTTCATTATACCGGTCGGAATATGGCTCGTGCTACGGTGGTATGCTTGCGACCCTTCACTCCTTGAAATACTGTGTCTATATGGGTACTCTAATGCAGCTTGGGTGCCAGTATCGCTCGTTTCGATATCACCTTTGGAATTCCTCAAGTTTACGACAATCTCGAATTGGCTACGCTGGATCGCGGTCATCGTGGGGTTCGTCATGTCAGGAGCTTTTCTCATGCGCAACATGTTGCCAGTTGTGAATCGTGCAGATGCAAAGACAGCACAACTCATCACGATTGCAGTAATACTCTTACACATTGGGTTCGCACTTGCAATCAAGTTTCTATTCTTTAGCTACGTCTCGTAGCTTCTTTAGTCTAGCTGTGAATAGTTGTGCGTCGTATATATGCTGTGACATGCTTCTTTCGTCATTCATGTACCCAGTCTTGATCGTTGTCTTGTGTTCAATCGTGAAACCCAGTTTCTCGATGAGCTCAAACGTTTCATCCATGCTAAGCTCAATGCTACCAATAAATTCTCCTTGCTCATCAAATGCAGTCTTTCCGTGTCTATTACTGCCATGCTCGTGATGCCAAAGCAATGGTCCCACATTGATCCAATACCCGCCGTCCACCAAAGTATTTCGTATCGTCTGTATATAGTCAATGACATTATGCGCAGTATCGAGGAAGAAACACGTTACCACAGCGTCAAAGCTACTGGCAGACTCCTCGTTGCCAAAACACTCGACGAATTCACCAGCTGCCATTGAGAAGTCTCGTAACGGTGTTTCCGAGGGGACAACATCAGGTACCGGAATCTTGCGAAGTGCATCCGCCGTACTGAAGTGATTTGACAATGTATGCACGAACGGTGAGATCCTGTACTGCCCCATGGTACGTGTATGGTTCAGAATATGATTTGAAGCGATAAGCATGTGATAGCTGAACTCGTTGCCCACAGACGTGTACCCGAGTCGTGCTATCTCGTACGGTAATCGACCAAGTCCACATCCAGGAATCAAGACCCTGGCTTCCGCGTGGCCGTTCAATTCCTTCTGCAAGAGGTCTAAGATGAGAGTATACACTGCTTCCCGTTCTGCACGACCTTCATGGCTCCAATCACGGACGACTTGGCGTACGGTTGAGCGTATCTTTTCCAAATCGCCCCCCCCTGATCAGGAGCTCGCCTCAATGTATCCGTCCATGGCTCTTCAAGCATAGCCATACTCCCAGTCTGCAGCATATCTTCCACGAGTTCTGCATTTCTGGCAATAGCGCCATCGACCTGCTCCAGTTTCTGCAAGTACCCTGGTAAGAGGTTCTTGTGATCAGCTGTCAAGGAGATATAATCCGTGCGGCGTAATTGGTTCGCTGAATGTAGCGAAGGGCGGTATAAGCTGTACGACGACAAAGTCTTGATCAGGACATTCCGCTCCTGTTCTTCCATGATCTGTGAATGGTATTGGATCTTGGTTGCGCATTTGTGTAAGGTCTTTCTGATTCCGGCATGTATGGTGTCATATGATTGGTTGAGTGTATGGATATCCCGCATTTATTGTAATTATCGTGGCTGAAGTGGTTGCACGTTCAACGGATGGACGAAATTAACAAAGACGAGACTCAAGCAAAACCGGGGAGCCCGAACGGCCCAGTCAAAGATCACACTACCTAGAAATACGCTCTTTAGCAGATACACCTCCTCGTAAAAGAGCGCAAGCTATGTCACTCTCTTTCGATAGTCTTCTCAACGACCCAATGTGGGGCCCTCTCTCGGTCGACGTCGACCCTTCATTACACGACAAGATTGAAGCACAAAGCAAACTCATAGATGAACAAAAAGCTCTCCTCAAACTACGAGACTCACAAATCAAAAGGCTCAAGTCGAAAGAAGCTACAAGCGGAGTACAAGTCCTCAATTACCTACAAAGGCTCGAAGAAAAGTTTGACATTACAGCAAACAAGACACGTCCAGTTTCCGCTCAATTCGACGACTTTTCCGAGATGGCGCAACGACGCATCGCGATGCTAGAGAAGAGGCTACAACTTCGTGACGACGCGATTCAATTGATCAATGCCATGCTCGTCGATACGATTACCTCGAAGGACGCTGAGATTGATGCTCTCTCGCTAGAGCTCGAAATAGCCAAGGATGTCATGGAGTCGCTAAAGAGGCCCGAACTCGAGAATATGCATATCGTCAAGACAATTGACTCTGAGAGCACTTCCCGTTCGAGTATGGTCTCGGACTTCTAATGCTTTCGAATTTTTCAGTTCATGTACCTTTAGCGGCAGCAAATAAATCAATCAAGTCATGCAATTTCTGTTGTCCCGCGTCCGTGATCTGGTGATGAAAGACGCAACGTCCGCCACCGAGCGTCAGGCCGAGTTCAGTGCCCTTGGCAATCCAGTCAGCAGTCTTGATCCCGGTCTTGTCAAGATCGAGCCAGACCATGTTTGTATCTGCCGGAACATACAGCTCGTACCCGCGCGAGGTCGCGTACTTTGCAGTCGTCGCTGCTCTTGCGTGTACCTTCTTGAGAACGTCCGGAAAGTGCGTGTCAAGTGCATAACGTGCGGCTCCGGTAAGGATTCCAATTTGCCTCATTGCTCCGCCCATGATTTTTCGAAAGAACTTTGCTTTCTTGATGAATTGTGATGTGCCTACAATCACTGTACCGACCGGAGCACCGATACCTTTGGACAGGCACAGGGACATTGAATCAAACAGTGATCCGTATTCTTCCAGGGAGATGCCGCTTGCAGCGGATGCTTCCCACAAGCGAGCTCCGTCCAAGTGTATCCGAATGTCAAGCTCTCGTGCTCTTTGTGAGATCTTTGCCATCTCCTGAAACGGGAAGATCACGCCGTTCAAGGTGTTCTCTAGGGATATAATCTTTGTATCTGCATGATGTATATCATCAAGCATGATTAGATTCTTCTCGACGTCCTCTAGCGACAAATGAAGACCATTACTCGGTTTCACTGGCGTAGACATAGCTTGAGAGTTGATTGCAATACCTGCGGACTCGTAATTGATGATATGGCCCCGAGCATCACACAGAATGGTGTATGGCGGTTGTTGTAGATGGGTCCGGAGGCATATCTGATTACCCTGCGTGCCACTAGATACAAACAGGCCGGCCTCTTTGCCGCACATCTTTGCTACATACTGTTCAAGGTCTAGAGTCGTCTCTGAGGCGTTGTAGACATCATCACCAAGATGTGCTCGCTTCATGGCCTCGAACATTCCATCTTCTGGAATCGTCACGGTGTCTGATCGGAAGTCCGCAGCCGGAGAGTACTTATACCTCGGTTCTGTAGTGATTGCAGACATCCTGCTGTATAAAGAAAGTACTGAGAATAGCTCAGATAGAGCTACTATGCGTAGCTTACTAGCACCAGGAGCGCGTATTTGCTCGTATTTTCGTATTTTAAAATTGAGCTGCGTAATCGATGGATCGACAAAGTAGAAAGACATCATCATCTTGAGCAGCACCTTCCAAGCATGAGTAATAGACTCTGCAGGGCATCGAGACAATCGCTGCATATACATAGACATATACTGCGAAGTAGGCAACTACAATTACAACCTCTTCGAATCACAGCATGCACATCGCGACTTCCATCTGGCACGAGACATTTACATGGACCCTTTAGGCCTTCGACAATCTTCAGGAAGGACGACAAGTCGAAGAAGACGCCCGAGGAGCTAGCTGAAGAAGAGACGAAGAAGGCGAATTCTAGTACAGAGTCCAACAGCAATGGCAAAAGCGGCGACAATATGCCAAAGGCTGTGGCTCGACTGCAGGTGCCAGAAGTATATCCCGAAGTACTTGCACTGCCGATAGTGCGGCGGCCGCTCTTTCCCGGTTTCTATAAGGCTGTGGTCGTAAAGGACCCGCAAGTCATGGACGCTGTAAAGGAGGCTGTCAAGGTTGGTCAGCCATATCTCGGCGCCTTTCTGCTACGGGACGACAAGGAAGACACAGATATCATCACTTCCCTCGACAAGATATATGACGTGGGTGTCTTTGCCCAAATTACCTCAATATTCGGTGCGAAAGGTGCAAATGGCGAAGACGAAAGTTTGACGTGCGTGCTATATCCGCATCGACGTATCAAGATCACCGACATTGTCCACAATAGGGGCACAATCGAGACGTTGACGAACGAGGAAGCCGACAAGAAGTTACATCCAGACAACGCTGTTGTTGAGGCGGAGGCACCGATTGCTCGAGAAGCAGTAAAGGCAGGTGCGTTCGATAAGCCTCTGATCAAGCCAGAGGACAGCAATCTGGTTGAAGGTGTCGACCCTGTCCCGATTGATGCGAACCCTGATGCTGCTGAGCGGCCAGATGAGACACCTGACCCATCTGCTGCCATCACGGCTGGCGCACTTCATGCTACTCGCTTCCTGCGCGGTCACCAGGTCACTGTCGTGAGTGTCACGAATCCCGCTGATGTCCCATACAACCGCAACAATGAGAATATTCGAGCAGTGACGGCTGAAATTGTCAATACCTTCAAGGAGATTGCCACGATGAATCCACTTTTCAGAGATCAGATTGCCAACTTTAGTATGTCTCAGTCAGCTGGGTCGATGTTCGAGGAGCCAGCCCGTCTGGCTGATTTTGCTGCTGCTGTCTCTGCAGGGGAGACTGCAGAACTTCAGGACATCCTACAGGAACTCAACATCGAGAATCGTATACACATGTCCCTAGTCATCCTCAAGAAGGAGCTTATGAATGCTCAGCTACAATCAAAGATTGCTAAAGACGTTGAGGGCAAGATTCAAAAGCGCCAGAGAGAGTTCTATTTGCTT
Organism: Persea americana; assembly: GCA_029852735.1. Lineage (NCBI taxonomy): Eukaryota > Viridiplantae > Streptophyta > Magnoliopsida > Laurales > Lauraceae > Persea > Persea americana. The sequence continues at coordinate 5,199 of JAQQXO010000448.1, forward strand.
GAACAGTTGAAGGGCATCAAGCGCGAACTAGGTATCGAGACTGACGGCAAGGACAAGCTAGTTGAGAAATTCATGGACCGAGCTGCTAAGCTTTCGATGCCAGAACACATCAAGCCAGTCTTTGACGAGGAGCTGGCAAAGCTACAAACACTTGAACCAGTCTCCTCCGAATTCAGTGTTTCGCGAAACTACCTTGACTGGCTGACGTCGATCCCATGGGGTCAAAAGTCGACAGAGAACTACGATATCCAGCATGCAATTAAAGTACTCGACGAAGATCACTACGGATTGAAAGACATCAAGGACAGAATCTTAGAGTTCATCGCTGTTGGCAAGCTCCGTGGTACTGTCGAAGGCAAGATTCTTTGTTTTGTCGGTCCACCGGGTGTAGGTAAAACATCGATTGGCAAGTCCATCGCTCGGGCTTTATCTCGACAGTTCTATCGTTTCAGTGTGGGTGGGCTCACCGATGTTGCCGAGATCAAGGGTCACAGACGTACTTACGTTGGTGCGATGCCAGGAAAGGTCATTCAGAGTTTGAAGAAGGTCCAGACGGAGAACCCTCTCATTCTCATTGATGAGATTGACAAGGTTGGACGTGGATACAATGGCGACCCGTCGTCAGCGCTACTCGAATTGCTAGATCCCGAGCAAAACTCATCATTCTTGGATCACTACCTGGACCTACCAGTTGATCTCTCGAAAGTCCTCTTCGTCTGCACAGCAAACCAGACTGATACCATTCCCGGACCACTGCTCGATCGAATGGAGGTCATTCAGCTCTCAGGCTATATTGCCGACGAAAAGAAAGCTATCGCCAAGCAATACCTCGCACCGACGGCAAAAGAGTCAGCAGGTCTGAAGAATGCCAACGTATCAATCACCGATGATGCAATTGAGAAGCTCATCAAGGAATACTGTCGAGAGGCTGGAGTACGTAATCTGAAAAAACAGATTGACAAAGTCTTCCGAAAGTCATCGTTCAACATTGTCAAAGATCTAGGCGAGAAAGGACTTCCTGAATCTGCTGGTATCACGGAAGAAGGCAAGGCAGCTGCAGAAAGTGCCGAGACAGCCGAACGTGACCAGCTACGCAAGGATACGACGCCGGACCAAAAGCTACCTAATAATGAACCAGCTCCTGCTACCTCAACGACACCACGAAACCAGTTACAAGTTCCAGCCGATATCCACGTGGAAGTCACGCCTGATAATTTGAAGGACTACGTCGGTGCACCTATCTTCCTTTCCGACAGATTATACGAGACTACCCCTGCTGGAGTTGTCATGGGCTTGGCATGGACGTCTATGGGCGGTACAGCACTCTACATTGAATCCATCCTCGAATCTGCTCTATCTCGCAGCACGCGACCAACTTTCAATCGCACGGGAAAACTCGGCGACGTCATGAAAGAGTCTTCCACGATTGCATACTCATTCTCCAAGGGCTACATGGTGAAAGAATTCCCCGAGAATCGATTCTTTGAACGCGCGCAGATCCACTTACATTGTCCCGAAGGTGCAGTCGGCAAAGACGGGCCCAGTGCCGGTGTCACTATGACGACTTCATTACTTTCACTCGCACTCGATTACCCACTCGACCCGACTATTGCCATGACGGGTGAATTGACACTTACCGGAAAAGTCCTCCGTATCGGTGGCCTGAAGGAGAAAGCAGTCGCCGCTAAACGATCAGGCGTCAAGACGATTCTCTTCCCGGATTCGAATAAAGCAGATTGGGAGGAACTTCCAGCAAATATCAAAGACGGGTTGACGGGTGTGCCGGTCGCTTGGTACCCGGAAGTATTTGATGTTGTCTTTAAGAACTTGGACCGTGAACGGGCCAATACCAGGTGGAGCGACGATATCAAGAAGAGCGAAAAGCGCGAAAAGGAATTAAAGTCATGATTTGAAGAGCTTTTTTACTATGATTAGATTACAGAACACAAAATGCATTTGCGGTACGGTATAGCATGTAATATAGAGAAGAGATATTCCCCTTTGAGTCACTTTTGTCGATATAGTACGATATGTTATTACTGCTACAAACCGTTTATGGTCTGCCAGTCGCTCAAGTTTGGCCGTTCTTAGGACCTTATTTCACGCACTGCACATTCTCAGATTGGTGCTGCTCTGACTTCTTTCGTCCTTATTACGTCGCAACAAGATTCGGTGAAGGAGTACCAGCACCCATGACCATGCCACAATTCCAGCGTCTGGCACTAGCGACTCCACTTGCCACGCGAATCTTGACTATTGACGTCGAATCAGCGGCAGCGACAACGATTGACTTGAAGACTGCAGGGTTTGCTTGTGCCGATACTAGAGCGAATTTTGTGGATTCCGAAATCAGGTTACGTCCGGATTTGAAGATGCAGTGTCAGGGGCCGACTCGAGTCTTCATCATCTTTGAGCATAGTAAGCGCGTCGATTTGAATGAGCGCCGATACGTGAATAAGGCAGTATGTGCAGAGACGCTGGCGCTAGTACAGCTCGAGATTGATTCTTGGAGAGTCAGATGTGGTGATATCCTGATGGAATCGGAAGTCGAATCAGCAGGGACACATCGTATGCCTGATCGAGTGAGGAAAATCGTAACATGGACGACATTTGATGACCCACGGTATGCAAGCAAGCGGAGTTCTGTCGTCGTGACGGAGCTTGGCGCAAGTCGATCCGCACGATTGCAGAACCATGAGTGGGTCGACTATGCCGGTCCTGTTCGTGTCTGTGCAGAATCGTCCCGTCCAGCCAGCCTGCACATAGCTATCGTCTCGTACTGATCAACATACAATATGTTTGTACTTGTTCACTGGCCTCGTCATCTCTTCAATCTCTTCAAGGGCGGATCTTTCGATGATTACTCGTTTGTACTTTAGCAGTTCGCAAATCATGACTTCCTCCATTCGCATGACTTCGCAGTAATGGCCTAGATTGCCACAACCTGCTTCTAATGCTTCTCGTGTGTCGTCGACGATGAACAGTGTTCGTCCTCCAAGAGGAGTCTTTGCCTTTTCCGAAATGAAGCCATGTGACTCGAGAAAGTGTACGGCCAGTGCAGTCTTGTGCGACGGAAAGTCAATTTCGCCATCGACAACGACAAGTGAATTGCCTTTGAACAGATAACTTATCGCATTCCTGATTGCCATGTAATATACCTTTCGTGGAAGTTCCGTGCTAAAGTCACGAGGCTTGGGACCGTGAGCTCGACCTCCTCCCCGTAACATCGGACTCGTGCGGTCTCCGAGACGAGCTTGACCTGATCCTTTTTGAGGCCGAACCTTTCGCGTAGAGCCCGAAACCTCTCCTCGAGTCTTTGTCGATGCGGTTCCTTGTCGCATTCCGTCTCTTTCATAGATGACTGCTCTATGTAGAATATCTTTTCTCAGAGGAGCTTCGAGTAGCGAAGTCGGCATTTGAAATCGCGAGACTGGTTGAAGATGAGGGAACGAGTGACCTGTGATGAAAGTCAGGGCATCTGCCGATACGCCTGTAGCTGCTCTTGTAGCAGCAGCGACTGAAGGTCTTAGCATGGTCGTTGCGTATAAATCAGAAATTTCGGGTCAACAAATTGAATCAATCACAATGACCGCACACTTACTCAACGCAGAGAGCAAGATCGAGAAGAAGGATTTGGTTCTAGTCACTAAACGGCATGGAGTAAAGACTTTAACGTTGAATCGACCTGCTAAGCTCAATGCACTCTCGATTGAGCTCATTGAGGAGCTCTCGATCGAGCTGCTCAGGACCGAACAGGAAGATGCTCAGCTAGTAATTCTCCGAGGCAATGGCAAAGCGTTCTGTGCCGGAGGGGATGTCACGGCACTTTCTCTAAAGGCCAAAGCTGGCACTGCCGCTTCCATAGCAGAGGGAAACGCCTTCATGCAACGTCAATATCAGATCAACCACATAGCGGCATCTCTACGCAAACCGGCTATTGCTGTATGGCACAAAATCGCCATGGGTGGTGCAATCGGCATTTCAATTCCGCTTGACTTTCGTATCGCTACCGAGTCGACCATGATTGCCATGCCAGAGTGCGGCATCGCCTTCTTCCCGGATGTAGGCGCTTCGTGGTTTTTGAATCGGCTCAAGCCTGGTATTGGCTTGTATCTGGCACTCACTGGAGTCAGAGTCAATGGGCACGATGCCATGGCCTATGGACTGGCCACGCACTACATCAAAAACGATCAGATCGAGCATACGCTGCGAGATTTGGAAGACGTCTCAAGTGCTACAAAGTCATTTGGACTCAATCAAATCAATGAGATATTGTCAGCTCATTCGACCAAGACGAATAGTTCTTCTGTGCCAGTCTCTAAGATTGCTCAGATTTTCTCTCAACCCAGTTTAACAGCGATCATAAATGGGCTCAGCTCGTCTGACGCAAAGTGGGCACAGGACTCGTTAAAGTCGATCCGAGCAGGCTCACCAACAGCAGTCTGCGTAACGTTTGAGTTGCTGCGCCGTGCCAAAGAACTCTCAGCCGAGCAATGTCGAGCTTTAGAGTACATTGTGCATACAAACTTTATGCGACTGCCAGACTTTGTGGAAGGAGTGCACAAGAAACTCATACAAAAGCCTGCTGGTGTACCTGCATGGAGCCCAAGCACGATCGAGGATTGTTCACGAGACTATATTGACTCATTCTTTGTACAACGGGACGATACGTTATTACTACGGTCAGAATGTGCTGATCCTGATCGACAAAATCGATTTACTGGATGATCTGATCCGCAATGACGTCGCTACTTGTCATCAGCCTCAATAACCCTCCGCACAAAAACTAGCCACACTTCAAACTATATACACAACACAAGCATGTCCTCGAGCTACCAAGACGAACTCAAAGCAAAAGCCGACCAAGCACTGGATATCGGTAAAGATGCAGTCTACTCACACGGATGGACGTACCCATTACAGGGCATCTACTACACACTCACGCACAACTCTGTCTGGAAACCACTCAAATCACAATTACTCCCACGAATGACACTCGCCGCAGCCGTGCTCGTCGTGTTATTCACATTCGCTTACGTTCCACAAGCACTCGCTCTGTCCTTCGTCAGTGGTCCCTTTGGATTCATCACTGCCGTGCCCATCGTCCTTTCAGAAGCTAATATCCTCGTAAACTTTCTCTCCGTCTTTCTCGAGGATAAAATGGATTTACTCTTCGACACGGTATTGCTCGATAAAGGCCTCACCGAACTCGTACAACACGGTCGCGAAATTCGTCGAGGATCTGGGAAATCCGCAGCAACCGCAATGAAAGCTAAACTCACTTCAAAGTTTTCGCGCTTTTCGCCGGAAGCACTGATTCGATACATTCTGACGATTCCGTTAAACTTGATTCCCGCAGTGGGTACAATGTTATTCATCATTCTTAATGGACAAAAAGCAGGGCCTCGATTTTTGGCACGGTATTTCCAGTTGAAGCAGTATAGTGACCAAGTCAAAGCGCAACAAATTGAACGCAAGACTGGTGCGTTGACTGCGTTTGGAGCGATGACTGTGGTGCTCAACTTGGTGCCGGTGGCGAATCAATTGTTTACGTATACGAATATCGTCGGTGCTGCATTATTAGCAGCCGACATGGAAGCCGGAAGTTCAAAGGGGATGTAGAGGAACGATCAGGGTAATGGTGAAAAATACAAGTACTGTTACGTAGTCGCTATGATGTTATGCTAAAACTCAAATTCTGAACGAAACTGATTAACGTCTGCACCACTGACTGCCAACTTTGACAAGTCTGGTCGATTCATACCGACCAAGAAAACACGTCTTAGTGTCTCCCATAGATTCGTCGAGAGATTGACGCCTCCGCCAACGTCGCCCTGAGTCTGGTGCATCGCTAGACCAGTCAACAAATGCTGTGCTGCTTCCTCGTAACATCCAATGTTAATGCAACTCACTCCGAGATTATAACGACACCGAACGAATGTAGGTGCGATATCGAGTGCGCGTGTATATGCTTCTATTGCGTCTTCTGATTTTCCGGAATTAGCTAGTGTCGCACCTAAGCGGTTCCAGAGTAATGCGTCATCGGGCCGGATACGTAACGCAGCACTGAAGCAGTCGACTGCTTTATCGTATTCTTCGTCACCGTAAAAGAGTACTCCCAACCCGACTTGTACATCTGCATCCATTTCTGCTCCGTGTGGTGATAATTGTGCTGCCTTGATGAATTGCGCGGTTACCGTTTTGTGAACCTCGGTGCGGTCGTTATTATTGACTTGTATGCCGCTGACGAGATCAGGATACTTTGCTTCCAACCACCGTTCGAGAGAGAGATAAGCAGCAGTGTCGTAGCCGTCATTTGTGTATGAAACTGCTAGGCCCATGAGCGCCTGCAAATCTTTTGGATCTAGCTTGACGGCATTTTCCAAGGCCTTGATTGCAGCCTCTTCCTTTTCATTTTGTGCTTGGCACAGCCCTAGAGCACTCCATCCTTTTTGTATGTCGTCGCCATCCCTCTGACATACTGCTTCGAAGCAGAGCGCAGCTTCAGATAGACTGCCTCCTGACGCCAAGAGACGTTGTCCCTCTTCAAAAGGATTGGCATGCGTCATATATACATTGTTTGGTTCAAACATGTATTCTCCCAGATCCGGTCGACCTTGCGAATCAAGTGATGAGTCAAACTCATTTGCCCATTCCTCTGCGAGTGCCGGGTTCTCCTCCTGCATGTCCTTCCAGATACTTTCAAAATCGCGAAAATCATCTTCTTGCGTGGGCTCCTGCGACTCATCCTGTCGTTCTTCGTGATCTTGCACATCGAGCGCCTTGAACTGCTCTTCCCAGTTCTCCGAGGACAATTCGACGAGCTTCTCTTTACCTTTGTTGTTCACTGCCACTTGCTCATTCATTCCATACATCGGCATCGCAGATCGTTGCATGCCCATGTTATAGCCCATGCCGCCCATATTCATGCCATAGTTCATCGGCGCATTCATGAATGAATTCGTTGCAGCACCTTGCATTTCAGCAGGTATATGTTGTTGCTCGAAAAAGTCACGACGCCATTGTGGGTTCTGCTGATCCTGTCGCGGTGCGCTGCGGAATGCTTGCTCCATACGAGCCTTTTCCTGCATCGGGACATTGAAGTTTGCAAAGTCGGCGTCCCAGTTGGCAGGTATTGGGGAGGCGTTACTTTGTCGACCGTGTTGGAATCCATACGGCATATCCTGCTGCCGCCCTTGATTGTAAAATTCCTGCATCATGTTCTTATCCTCGGCTCGCATCTGCCGTTGTTCTCTAAATTGGCCCTGCTGCATGCCATTCTGCATGCGGTCTCGTTGAAGTGACTTATCGCTGTCGACATGCTTCGAGAAGTTCTTGAGGGCGTTTGAGGGCCCGCAGTCTGCACCTCCCAGTAGTCCAGACATCTTGAGGTGTATTCGTCGTCGTGAGCTTTACTTTGCGGAGGTTTGACAAAAAGTGTGGCGCAGAACTTGCACAACCTGGAGAATGCGAGAGAAGGTTGATGAAGATCCTTCTTGTCCGGCACGGAGAGTCAACAGGAAATAGAGATCACATATGGGCAGGCATAACTGATAGTGAACTCACTGTGCATGGATTCGAGCAGGCAAAGAGGTTGGCAGGGTACCTCGTCAAGCTGTATAATAAGGCCGATCTCAGATGCGTGATAGCCTCGGATCTAACGAGAGCACGTAGAACTGCTCAAGCTCTGGCCGATGGATTCAAACATGATCTAGAGGTCACAACACTACTTCGTGAACAGGACCTAGGCTGGCGCGAGGGTTTGTCCTTCAAGGACGGTGATCGAACAGCGCCGGAGAACGCAGAGAAGCTCAAGCTTCAGCCTGGCGAATCTAAAGCGGATATGGACGTTCGTGCAGATACCTTCATCAAGGACTACATACAACAGTATTTCGATAAAGACGGCTTCATTATTGTTGTTTCTCATGGACTATTCCTGCTGCGGCTCTACTATCGTCTTGCTACACATTTACACATCAATTTACCTCCAAATGTAGCATGGAGCAATACCGGCGGTACCACAATCTTGATCAAGCCGGATGGTACTGCTCATGTCACGGACGTCAACTCTACGGATCACTTAAAAGGTCTGAAAAGGGTACGAGGTGTAGGTAGCACACAGTATGATGTCAAGCAACAAAAGGTGTCCGACTTCTTCCAAGGTAAACGGCAAAAGAGTGTACAGAACGATGAAATTGATGCCGATACCTTGGCGGCAATACAAGCTATCGATGCGGCTTGCGAAATGAGTGCTTCTTGATCCATTGGGACAAGATCGACATATTTTTTCAAGCAAGGTCTTTGCATCGACACGAGCTTCAGTGCCCAGCAGTTTTGCTAAGCATACCATGCACAAGCAAGCGAAATTCCTTTGGGATGAAGCGAGGTAGTCCCTGAGTACTGGTAAGCTCTCGTATGTGGCATCCGGTGGGGCCCGAATTAGAAAGACCATTTGATAAGCTTTTGATATTACGTAGAGCAATCGGTGACATACATGCATTATATAGTGATATATACATACTATCTACTGGCACTTCATTGAGATGATCGGTACACCGATGATTTGATAGCATCTAGTGTCGGGTGACCTATGATGCCTGACCGTCATTCAGTTGAATATGATGATGGCTTGCATTTGATGAAAGTAGATTGAGGCTTATTCACTTGAACCCTTTTCTGCATCAATCATTTCATTGGACCCTGAACCACTTCTCTCTATCTTCCGCAGTTGAGTGCCCATCATCATCATTCAAAAGTCTCACACACAACTCGGCTTATTCGGCAAGCCATTCTTCCATACAAACGCCCAATTCCACCCTTATAACCGCACATCTCCCCTTCCACACTTCATCATCTTACACCATCACCACCAGATTCTTTTTCACTGCGCAGTTCAAATAACCAGTACCGACCTTTTGTACTTTTTGAACTAGTGGTATCAGTAGTCCTTGAGGGCACAATTACTGGAGAACTCTTTACACATCCTTTCTATACCCAGCCAGTCTTCCCAATCACCAATTTTATCAAGCCCAACAACCAAAAAAAGTAAAGTAATGCTCACGACCCCGCCGAAAGCTACTCCACGTACTTCAGCATCCTCTACTTCTTCCGCAACCACGACGTCACGGCCCTCAACCCCTGTTCCGAATATCACCCCCCTCCCGACCACCCCCTCGAGCTACACTACACCAGCACTCCCTGGAGACGACAGATTTATCGTTCATTGTAGGAGTGCGGTCACTAAGTCACTTGAAGTGCGCGTGTCATAAAGCGTTTCCGCGAGATCCGAGACGGGCAACGAGTACGTTTGTCATGTTACGAGATGCCTATACGATGTATCGACACCATCCTATTCACGAAATTCCGGACCGGTTCCGACCTTCTTCACGGACTTGAGACGACGACACGACGATTGACTTTTTACGTGGACGAGAATATTAAACGACGACTGGGATATGATATATATTGACTGCAATGGCGAGTGATTTACAATTTATTATTACAGAATACTTACAGAAACACCTTTCTCTACTTACTGTCCTTTCGCTGAAGATTCAAGAGTGCGCTTCGAATTCATTGTTTAGAGGGGGTTTCATATCACGTGGACGTATTTCTTGCCTGACTTCTTGAGCTGGTACTCGCGGTACTTCACATCTCCACCGCGCATCGCCAAGATACTACTCCCAGCGCGCAACTGTGGAATTGTTCGAATTGCCAGTTGTAGCAGTGGTCGTCAGCACCATTGCGCGCTGGACGATTGGTGCGGAAACCGTACTTCTGACTCCTCCTGATGTTGTCGCTGATTGTTGACGATGTGCGCAGTGCCGCGATGGAAGAGTAGCTCGGTTTGATTTGTGCGATGACAGAGTAGTCGTCATCAGTCGTCGTCGAGGAGGTGCTAGCGTCACTTGCGGTACGTCCCAGTAGACCCGAGGGTTCAGAGTCTGTGATCTCAATCGTTGCGCGCTGGAAGAAATGTCGAGCATTGGGTCTGCGTTGTGTGTGTCGATGATGCACCAATCGTTGTCGCTGTTGTGTCTAGTATGCGCTGGTGCCATTGTTGAGAGTAATGAGTGTATGTGTGTTGTGATGATGGAGGTGGTACTGTAGATGTGTCAGTGCGGATGTGTCATGGATTTCGCATGCAAGGAAGGAACATGCGCCACAATCAGAGACGCGCGCGTAGATTAGAATCGGAAACTGGATTAAGACAAAGAATGCGGAGTAGCAATGTAAGCGATCCAGTGATGAACACTGCCAGCAATGTGCATCACAGCATCACAAGGCCTCTGCTGTCCCATAGTCAATGTTCTTCGACACTGAATCAGCATCTACTACTGGATATTGATCGGAACAGCGCTGCTTCCAGTCAGGCTGATTCTCGAGAACGTCATAATGTCTCACTGCAAGAGCCCTTGTTGCGCATCATGAGCTGCAATGCCGGTCGTGACAACTTTTGCAGTTGCATATAGTTCAGGCAATTTGACGGGTATAAGGGAGTATTGCATTCCGTGTCAAGCCAGTCTTCGCACTTGACTGGACCCGTTGCAGTCAATATATCAAGCTCGAGCGCATGGTTCGTGCAATCGATCAGTATCAAGATCGTTGGAGTCCTCGCCGAATGGTTGTGATCTCGAGACCATATTTCCGCGAGTCCGAAGAGCATCGCTGCCGTCACAATACTTGCGGGGACACTGATCCAGCCAAGACTGAGCTGTAGCTGGAAAGGAAGAAAGATCATGAAGACCCAGACGAGCTGCGAGATTACACTATGTAGCTTGTCATGTGGAATCATACATGTTGTAAGCCACGGGAATGGGATCTCGAAGGATTCGTTCGCAAACAGAACACGACTTCAGTCAACCCATGTGTCTGCGCCAGTGAATGACCGTAAGTCTGGGCATTGAGACCACGCTTGAGCTTGAGATGATTCATATAGCTCGCGATGTGGAAGGTAATCTCGATGGGAGATTGCCATAGAGCACTGTACGGTTGGAAGTCACGTCTCCCTTGTCCGGACGGAACATTGGATGATGCATATACATCTGCTCCGGTATTTCATGTTGTCTTGATGTACTTCTCACCTTGGAGTACGTCTGCAAATGTCTGACCAGGTCATGCAAGTCTTTCGCTTCATGTCCGCGCTCCTCGCGCAGATGATGCTTCAATGCGATGCCAAACACTGCTAGCAAGTCTGTATCAGACAATGAATCAAGGAGACATACTTAGGGGTCGACTTCTTGTCCAGCAAGTCAGTCGTGCTCCCGTCGTCAGGCGCGTGAATCCAAATGATCCGCGCCAAGTTTCGTGTCAATGAACTCAATTTGTCAAATTGCTGTCGAGCTTCCTTCCAGTTGGCGTATGCTGTGGTTGTGCGAAAGGACAGTGACAAGCCTACGATGAACCCTAGAGTCGATATCATGGTTGTCTGGATGCCTAGATTGACAGAGTGACCGAGCTCGCTGATACAAGTAATTGCAAAGGAGAAGATGCCAATGATAAGTACTTGTGGCCATACCCTGCGAATGACGGATCCGTGGAAGCGCAAAGCATATGGAGTACGGTTCGGCTTGAGGGGATGATCATGGACCTTACGATGAGTGCTTGACATGAAGGAATTCTCGCGGATGGACATGAGTGTCAGGAAGGTTTTAGAACGAAGGATACAAATTTAGATCTGAGAGTCTATCTGTGAATTGGCTTCCTGAGCTGTACATCACCAGTACATGGAGATATCTCGGAGGTTTGTCTTTACTCCAGCATAATATCTGTTGACTTCCTCCTCGCTCAAACCGGTACCAGAAGATGGTGCATCTGTGAAGGAACCAGTCTCACTGCCCATTCTGCTGCTTGCATTGTAATGGTATCGGTCGAGCAATGCAATCTGGTCGGCATACATCACTGCTGGCACTAAAGAAACTGATCGAGTACACTTCGAGTACATATATGTCAGATTGTATGTCAGGGTTTGAAGATCGTCCGGGGACATCTTGTTCTCGTCCATCAATACCCGATAGTGAGTTGGTCTCGAAGTGCCTTGTAAACCAGCATGCGACAATAGATAAAAGTCGTACTCGGTGGGGTGAGTAACCTCGTTGTCAACACCAAAAACCTGCCATGACATTGCCAGATCGATCTGCAGACGCTCCTGAAGATGGAAAGAACCGAGTATGATGACGCTTCTGGCAAGACGACGAATGTGATGAGTGGGTGGTATGTGGCATCGAGAGATGCACATGCTTGTCGTATCGCTTTTACCTCAGCCTGATGTTAGTGTAGAATTCCATCGATGTTACCTCAAGAACTGCGGCAAATTGACCTTCGGAGACTCCATCACGGTAGATCAGAAGTCTCTCGGGCTTCAGGCCGGAGGTCTGTAGAACTTTTTGAGAATCTCCACGACCATCTCACCCAATTGCGAGACAATTTCCTGTCGGTTCGCCTGAGCTCGGCAGCTGGCAAAATAGCGCGAAGCTTTCGCATCGACACTGCCGGTGACTGCACAGAATGAAGGGACTCGCTCCCTCGCCTTTTCCAGGGTGATTGATGTCAACTCCGAGCACGCAAGTCCTGCTGTTAGGTGGAAATATATGGACACTTACGGCTTCTCTGAGATGAATTTCACAGCGGTTGTTGGTAGGAAGACGTTAGCACCGCCGAGCTTGGCATTGATTTTCAGGGCAACATTGCCACAGTACTGTCCAACGCCTTTAGGATTGACAAGCTTGGTTGAAACGAGGCACTGAGACGGGACAACCAATCACGCAGTTCATGATGCGCTTGATCTCGCCGTAAAGTGCCGCCTCGATCGAAGGGACGATGAGTACGATCAGTTCTGGCTTGGATTTAGCAGCGTTGCCAGCCTTAACCCAAGCTTCCTTGAGAAAATTGGCAATATCACCGGCTGGATTGCCGTAGATGATGGGCGGGGTCGGTCCTCTTGACCGTAATGCCGACTTCTGAGCACCCTTGAATGAGAGACTTCAGGAAACTTCCTATCGCTTTCGCATCCAGTCGTCTTTCTTGCACGAATGATACGACAGACCACGAACCGAGAGCCGCTGGGCGACAGAGCTTCTTACCGCGGGCATCCCATTGGCCGGGCATCTTGAGCTTGAGCATGGATGCCTTTTCAGAGGTGTTATACTCGAGGTCTGGTGGTGGGAGCTGCCTTCCCTTGATGGTCAGAGGCTTCGGAGCCACTTCGACTCCCCAGTTCTTCATGTACTCGTTCTCCTCAAACTGGAATGATTGCACACCTGCCTCAATCTTCTTCAGTCGGTCAATTGGCTTAACGCAAGTGGACTTGATCATTTCTGCGGTCTGTTGTTAGCATGATCAGGGCTCGACTTACCTGAATCGGGTCCAACTTCTTGGAGTACTTCTGGCCTGGATGAACGATGCAGACCTCCATCGGTATTTTATTATCCTTCTGTACGATCACACATGGGAGTCCTGGGAACTTTAGACGCCTGTTGTGATGCTTCTCAAAGTACGTTGCAACGCTGATCTTCACACTCTCCTTCTCCGGGTTATCGGCAAATTGCTCGAAGAATGTCTTATCGGCGCCAGCTGGTGTAACACCCTTGATTTTGACGTTTCTAGTCAGACCTCGTTCACCGCGATGGATCCAGCCAATGCGTAGACCCTTGACGATACGCGCCACCTTCTTCTGATTCTGAGCACTCAGGTTGTTCAATTCATCTGGATTTCGACAATTGAGGAATTTAGCAATCATATCTGCTAGAGAACCTCTTTCATGCATTACTGCGACAGCAGTGTCCACATTGAGCAGCATTTTCCCGGGTCCGCAACGCACAGATTGGAAGATACCTTTGTATATCTCCAAACCACCGCTCAACTTGACAAACGAGTCGTGAGTGAAGAACGATTCTCGGATGCGTAGGAATCTCGGATCGTTCTTCTCGTGGACGAGAATGTTGAGAGCTTGGATTGATGCAATTGTGTCTGCACCAGCCGGAATCTTTCCATCGACAAAGTTTGAGAGAAGACCAAGCTTCGATTCGAGCTTAGTCTTGACCACTATCGTCAGCGATTCCTGAGTGAAACATACACGAGACACTGTAGACTTCAGGTCCATGTCGTGGACCTCCTTCGCGCAGAGTGACCGAGCCTCTGGTCTGTCCCTCAAAAGGTAGTAATCTTGGGGCGTAACAAAGTGCTCGTCCATCGTAGACGGCGAAGCAGCCAGGAATGTACTGCTGCTCAAACTTGTGCCAGATCTTGCATTAGATAGGGGGGTATAGCACACTCACAGGTCTTGCTTTTTCCCAATCTCGAGTATCCAGCTCAGGACTGATCTTGACATCGTACTGATAGACAGTAATGTCAGGCACTTTCATGACATGGAAGTTTGATACTGCAGACACTGCTTTGCCTTTAGTACCGAAGGACGGTCTTGCACATGGTTCCGAGGGACATGTTTGCTCCTTGCTCGCAGTTGTTGTTCGATAGAAGAGGAAGGTGACAGTGTTATATTTTTGATCTGTCAGTCTGCTGCGGACCTAATACCACTGACAACTGATTGTCACTGAGTATGGAAGCAGGAACCTTGAAACATCGAGTCCGTGATGGGCGATTAATCTATTTGCTACCTTGATTGTAAGAGTTCCTCATATACGCTTCAATCTCTGGATTGGACAATCCCGTCTTCGTTCCGTGTTTTGCTCTTCGTCGACCGTGGCATGGCCCCCACAAGTTGTAAGCATGTCTGGTTGTCTATCCAATACCGCTGAGCACAGCTGTTCCGTGATCATGCCGAGCGCTAGCAAAGCTGTCTCTTCAAACATTGCAGCATCCGCTGTTGTTGAGCCGAAGAATGTCTGCAAGGCATCGAGCAGACCTGTGGCCGGTAATTGCTCGTGACCAGACACAGAGGGCAGCTGCAGAACCTCGCATCCCAGCTTGTCTGCTAGCGCCTGATCAATGCCGGTAAATCTATACGACGCGGACTCATCTGATGCAATTGCACCAGCCTTGAAATAATCCAGGTAGTAGTATAAACTCTTGTGCTGCCCCTTGCGAACTCCAGCTGCGATAGAGCGATCTTTACTCATGGTTTGTGCTGCAGCTTTCTTTAGACGAACGTTGGCACTCATTGTTGTGAGCCTGGCTGGCCGCCATTGTTGGGGGAGTTATCCACGATCTCCGAACCGTTGCCTCTTGTCTCAACACTGCAGCTCGAGATAGCACATCTTTGTACCTGATCCAAGCCTGGGCTTACTGGTTGCCTGATTGATTGATCAACAAAATTAACAATTGAGCCACTACACCACCAACGCTTGTAAAGGTCGAATATCTTTATCGGGCAGACTGGCCTCTGCTTGATTTTACCTTGGAGATGACCGATATCATATACAAGTCTGTCTACTCGAATGTTCCCGTCCTCGAAATTGTCATCAGATCGATCCCAGTCATGCGCAGGCGCAAGGATGATTGGATGAATGCTACCCAGATACTGAAGGTGGCCGGCTTCGACAAGCCGCAACGAACACGGATCCTGGAGCGAGAAGTACAGAAAGGTGAACACGAAAAGGTCCAAGGTGGTTATGGGAAATACCAAGGAACGTGGATTCCTTTTGAACGAGGTGTGGAGTTAGCAACACAATATGAAGTAGCCGACATTATGGCCCCTATACTCAACTATCGAGCCGGATCTGCTACACCTCCGCCGGCCCTAAGCATACGACGGGCCGCTTCTCGCACGGTCAAGCCTGCTGTCCCCAGAGTTCCACGAAAACCCAAGGGCACACCCCGCAAAGTTCGAGCACCTATACAAAGGGTTGTTCCTCCGACTCGAATTCTGTCCTCGGAGATTTCTGACGCCAGTGTAGAAGACTATAAGTCAGGTCGAAGTGCTTCCCCGAATCGGACAGACGGCTCTAGTGGGTCTGAGACTGAGGATAATGGGCAAGCTATCTTTTCTGATCAGTACGTTCCTGGCCAATTACAGATTTCTGGTTACAGTGAGAAACTACTTGAATTCTTCACAGATCCAAGGAAATTCCCAATGCCTGACTTCCTGAGAGAGCCACCTCCTGATTTTGATGCGAATGCGACTATTGATG
The DNA here is from genome assembly GCA_029852735.1 of Persea americana. Taxonomy (NCBI): domain Eukaryota; kingdom Viridiplantae; phylum Streptophyta; class Magnoliopsida; order Laurales; family Lauraceae; genus Persea; species Persea americana. The sequence continues at coordinate 21,287 of JAQQXO010000448.1, forward strand.
ATGAAGGACATTCAGCTTTGCACTGGCTAGTGCTATGGGGCTTCTCGATGTAGTAGCTTACCTGAAGCGAGCTGGTGCGGACATTGCCAGCGGTAATAATGATGCTCAGACGCCATTCATGCGAGTTGTTGCCTTCTGCAACAACTACGACCTCAAGACTTTCCCCGAAATTGTACAGCAGCTCAAAGATAGTGCTCATATCGCGGACAACGACGGAAGAACCGTCTTCCATCACATCGCGCTCAGCACAAATCAAGCGAACAAGAGTAAACAAGCCGCAGCGAGGGTACTATACCGAACAGTTGACACACATCCTTAGTCAATCTATGAAGGCGCCTGACTTCACGGCACTGGTCAATCATAGAGATCTGCATGGGCGATACAGCAATGACAATCGCAGCAAAGAATGGCGCCAAGCGAGTCTGGAAGACTCTGCTCGAATACAACGCCAGCCCGCACATAAGGAACAATGATGGCAGAACCGCGCAGAACTTCATAGACATGCACGAAGCGCAACGTCTGAGTCAACTACCTTCTTCCTCACCTATGAATCCTGCTAATCTCGATCATGCCTCGTCTTTCTCGATATCACACCTGACGCGGCAGCACAGAAGTGAAGTGGCAGTGAAAGCAACGCACAAGGTGGTACCACAAATGCAGGAAGCACTCTTGACACTGGCTGATGCATACGATGCCGAGTTCAACGAGAAAGACGAGGATGTGAAACAGGCACAGCGCTCACTGTCGGAGATGCACCGCGAGTTGCAAGCTCATAGAACAGAATTAGCAGAGCACAATGTCGAAGATCTCGCACTCGAGATACAGCATGCTGAGGAACAGCAAGAAGAATGTCGACAGGAGCTGCATCGAGTCGTCGAGCGTTCCCAGGCGAATGCCCTCCGTAATTTTGTCGCTGAGCAGGAAGATCAACCTCTACCCGACCTCAGATCGACGAGAGGGATGATTTAGCCCGCAGGCTTCAAGATTTGCAGTCGCTTCGGAAACGCAAGGTCCTTGAAATAGTTGACATCATGTGCACCTCTAACCTCGGACCACGTATGAACGACTATCGTAAACTAATTTCACTGGCCTGCGGAATACCCATCGATCAGATCGACGAAAAGATAGGTGGTATTGAAGACGTCCTATACAGTCAGCAGGAGACAAAGCTGGGCCTCAGTGACATCGATCTCGATATGCCGGATGCAGACTCGACCTTGTGATCGTGGGGCCGCTTCTTCACTACTTCCACGAGGGCGGCCCGCTGTCAGGCCCATCGCCGCCCAAGCATCGGAGTCCGATTGTGCACAGATTATTGACAGAGAAGTGGCTGTCTCATGGACTCAATCGAGGCGCTGATGATAATGTTCTTCCTACAGTAATGAAACATCCAGGTAATGATAGAAATACGTACATAACCGCAACACTGTATAGCTCGTTGGAGTGTATTCATAATCCCTTCCTACTACGAGAGCTCAACATTGATAAACCCCCTAATTTCCTGATTTGGATGAGCTTACTCTGGGACGAAATTCGGTTCTTGAGCGCCATATTGAATACGATCTCCATTCATTGGAGGTGATTCCGCCTTCTACCTTGCAATTGGCTACGACTCACTTCTTGGCTCCCTGAGGCCTCTTCTAGGCATTTGTATTCCTTGATTGTCATGATGGAGAGAGTGCTTCCCGCTCTCCTTCTGCGCCAGTCTCCATCAACTATCAGATGCACAATCCACATCATCAGGAGTGGTTGAGGCTGCCATGTCATTGGTTGTCTTATTAAATATGGCTTCTACCATCGGATTCTACATACGAAGCACGGCCAGGGAGACTCCGAGGCACATCGAGGCAGAACTGACATGTTGCAGGCACAGCTCTGACCATACAGCAAGCGAAGTTACTTAGGGCAGTACGAGCGGAGAGTAGGAGGAAGAGAGTTGCGTCAGAAGGCACCAGGGGATATCACTGCGCAGTAGCATCCCGACAGGATACAAGACATCACAAGCAGGGCGGAAGGGAACGACAACGCTATGAGTAGCGCGCGCAAGCACACATCGAACACCAAAGTAGAAAATGACGAGAAATCATTACCGAAGAAGCGCACAAAGACGGGCTGCCTCGTATGTCGACGTCGACGCATCAAATGTGGTGAGGAGAAGCCATCATGTCGCAACTGTGCAAAGACGAAACGAGTATGTGAGCAGCCTCCAGCACAGACGGGGAAGATGAGTCTATCACGACAGCATAGGAAGAATGCCGATGCTCGTCCACTCGATGAAGATTCAGATTGGACGAGACTTCCGCATGAAACCACATGGGTAGACTGCACAGCAATAATGGAGTCTCGCCTGGCGAGCGAGACATGTCAGCTCTACAGCCTCCTCTGATTTCTGCTATCTCGTCGGAGTCAGTCATGAGCTGGAAGAATGTTTACAACCTGGAAGAGTCTGGCTATCGAAACGATCTTCAACCACCCAGCGCAGAAGACGAGTATCCAAGAATGGATCAAACAGCGTACGACGCCAAGATACTGGAGACAAAGTCTCCTCGTGTTGAAATATACAGAATTAGCAGTAAACTATTCTGAGCCTTCAACGAATGCGACTCCGATGCATTCGACCTCAGTCAAGGTTCAATCACGCAGCAGGGAATCGTCTCCGGCTCAGGCAGGACACAATCCGAAAGAAGTCGCAGCACGGCGACTACTCCCCCAAAAGACTGTCATAGTGCCGCAAAAGAACATACAGTTGACGGAGCAGCAAGCTGCATCTCTACGACATTTCGTCCTAAATGTCAACCTCAACTTCACCGCTGTGAACGAGACTCGTGTCCTCGGTACTGACGGTCTGTACATTCAACCGTCGAACTTTTGGAACTTTGTCATACCTCACATGGCAGTACACTCGGCACCGTTGCTGCATGCCGTACTGGCAATCTCAGCACTACATGAGGCCAACGTGTGCAAGCGAAGCGAACATCAGGCCCTCTTGGACTATCATCAGTCTATACGAAAGCTGGCTAAAGCACTACAAGAGCCTGGTGCGCAGGCTAGAGATGATTTACTTGCAACATGCTTGATTTTGGCATACTTCGAGACGATGGCGGCGAGACCGTCAAGTGGGGGACGACATCTACAGGGAGCGTGTGATTTAGTTCGAGCTCGGATTGTGTCCTTGTACGGTCATCATCAAGGCGCCGACCGACTGCACTTTTCTGCGAGTCCGAAGGTTGTCGAGCATTTGATCTGTTTCACGTTCACCAAGACACCATTCAAGCCCTATTGTCTGGCAATGGCCTCTTCCTTGAACTTCAGTATGTCGAAAATGTTGCCCATACGTGGCGAGCCGGGGTCTATCACTCATGCTTCTGATCAGTTACGGCTCTTCCTTGCCCGCATAGGCGACTTTGCATGCGTCGATCGGCGGCGGAAAGAAGACCAATACGCCGGATTGAAGGAGCTCGCGAATGCGCTTAATCATTGGACAAAGATAATGTCCGCGCTACAAAGCTGGCATGCAGCACTTCATCCATACTTTCACCCGGTCCCCGACTCAGGCTTCTCGACGCCCTCAGGGCCCGCAATCATGTACAAGCATCCAACCATTGCTTCACTACAGATGATGTACGGCGCAGCGATCCTGTATATGCATCGAAGTCATCCAGAACTATCTCCTGCGCCTGCCGAAGCAATACGTATGTCTGCTGGTGCAACTTTCCAACTGCTAAAAGACATCTTATGTATGATGACTGGGGTCATGGTGCAATCAGCAAACAACAGAACGGTCGACGCTGGATCACATATGAAAGCCATGATCAACGGTGTTCTTCCCGTGTTCTTAGCTGGTATCGCGCTACAAGACGAAGAAGAGCGAAGTTACCTCGAAAGCATTTTAAATGATGTCTATGCAATGACCGGGTGGCGTACTGTTGCACGAGTGCTGCAAGGACTAAATGTCGCATGGCAGCGACAATCACCGCATCAATTCGACCTCAACAGTCTCGATGCCGAACTCAATGATTCTGAATATCACACGGACGGCGTCCGCCGAGCAGCGGTACGTTGTCATCAAGGCTGCAGAGACAGAACTCAACAAGGCAGTCGGAGTACTCGGACCGATGCATATCAGTGACATTGACCCTCATACGAATGCCGATCCGGATCTTCTGGGAAATACACAATGGCACATACCGCAAGCAATCATGCCTCAGGCGGTTAACATTGAC
>JAQQXO010000449.1:0-25414 GCA_029852735.1 Persea americana
AAAGGATGAGCTTTCTTTCATCGGACTAATGTATCTACAACTACATCCCCGAGCGGTATGTTATAGAAAGGGAAAGGAAGGCCTATCTCCAGAGTCGAAGACAGGATCTCTTGCTACCTTCTCTCTCCGAGTGAGCAGTCTCGCTACCTCTCTCGTTTTAGCCCTAAAAAAAGAAGCCTGTACATACAAGAGGGTTCTTCCGGGGTGAAGGAACCTAAGCCAGGGAAGCCCTATTCCTAACGGTATTGGATCTGCCCTACGCTTGCTTTCACTCGCCGCTGCTGCCCGCAATGACCGCTCTTAAAGCAAGAAAGAAAGAAGTTCCCCAATCTGTATTTGAAATACAGGCTTCTCTGCTATCTCGAAATTGCGTAGGTGAAGTAGAGATCGACGAGTTGATGTCTTTTCTACTTCTTACAGTCCATCGCACACTTGTTATATTTCTTTATATAGTTATAGAAAGATAACTAAGATAGAGCGTCCGTTCACGGAGGCTGTTGTTGTTTTCGTAGTTGCCATAAGTTTTATTTTTTAAAGAGATATTTTTTGGTGTTAAGTGTACCCTAGTACAAGATCGAAAAGAAGGCTTTGAAGGCAAAGTAAAATCACATTAATTTCTTGGTTAACAGCCAAGCTCACCTCATTAAGTAAGACTGGTGGTCTTGCTAAAATAAAAAGCATAGTCTTTAAGCTACCTAAACTAAGATAGCCTAAAGCGGAGCAAAAAACCCGAAATAATCTCAATTTTACGACAAATCCGGTCCGATGGCTGTTCTCCACTAACCACAAGGATATAGGGACTCTCTATTTCATCTTCGGTGCCATTGCTGGAGTGATGGGCACATGCTTCTCAGTACTGATTCGTATGGAATTAGCACGACCCGGCGATCAAATTCTTGGTGGGAATCATCAACTTTATAATGTTTTAATAACGGCTCACGCTCCTTTAATGATCTTTTTTATGGTTATGCCGGCGATGATAGGTGGATCTGGTAATTGGTCTGTTCCGATTCTGATAGGTGCACCTGACATGGCATTTCCACGATTAAATAATATTTCATTCTGGTTGTTGCCACCAAGTCTCTTGCTCCTATTAAGCCCAGCCTTAGTAGAAGTGGGTAGCGGCACTGGGTGGACGGTCTATCCGCCCTTAAGTGGTATTACCAGCCATTCTGGAGGAGCAGTTGATTCAGCAATTTCTAGTCTTCATCTATCAGGTGTTTCATCCATTTTAGGTTCTATCAATTTTATAACAACTATCTCCAACATGCGTGGACCTGGAATGACTATGCATAGATCACCCCTATTTGTGTGGTCCGTTCCAGTGACAGCATTCCCACTTTTATTATCACTTCCGGTACTGGCAGGGGCAATTACCATGTTATTAACCGATCGAAACTTTAATACAACCTTTTCTGATCCCGCTGGAGGGGGAGACCCCATATTATACCAGCATCTCTTTCGGTTCTTCGGTCATCCAGAGGTGTATATTCCCATTCCGCCTGGATCCGGTATCATAAGTCATATCGTATCGACTTTTTCGGGAAAACCGGTCTTCGGGTATCTAGGCATGGTTTATGCCATGATCAGTATAGGTGTTCCTGGATCTCTTGTTCGGGCTCATCATATGTTTACTGTGGGCTTAGACGTTGATACGCGTGCCTACTTCACCGCAGCTACCATGATCATAGCTGTCCCTACTGGAATAAAAATCTTTAGTTGGATCGCTACCATGTGGGGAGGTTCGATACAATACAAAACACCCATGTTATTTGCTGTAGGGTCCATCTTTTTGTTCACCATAGGAGGACTCACTGGAATAGTCCCGGCAAATTCTGGGCTAGACATTGCTCTACATGATACTTATTATGCGGTTGCACATTTCCATTATGTACTTTCTATGGGAGCCGTTTTTGCTTTATTTGCAGGATTTCACTATTGGGTGGGTAAAATCTTTGGTCGGACATACCCTGAAACTTTAGGTCAAATCCATTTTTGGATCACTTCTTTCGGGGTTAATCCGACCCTCTTTCCCATGCATTTCTTAGGGCTTTCGGGTATGCCACGTCGCATTCCAGATTATCCAGATGCTTACGCTGGATGGAATGCCCTTAGCAGTTCTGGCCCTTATATATCCGTAGTTGGGATTCGTCGTTTCTTCGTGGTCGTAACAATCACTTCAAGCAGTGGAAACAACAAAAGATGTGCTCCAAGTCCTTGGGCTGTTGAACAGAATCCAACCACACCGGAATGGATGGTACAAAGTCCTCCAGCTTTTCATACTTTTGGAGAACTTCCAGCTATCAAGGAGACGAAAAGCTATGTGAAGTAAAATCATCAAAAGGTCGCCGACTGCTACTAAGAACCTAACAGAACTTTTCAATAAGCCCCGCTCCCTAACCTGACTATAACGGGGGGGCCCCTCTCTGATAAGGAAGGAAACGAAATAATCTCAATATGATGAATGATTCTAATCATGAAATAATGCCATTAAATCAATATGGCTCGTTTCTTCAGTCAGAATCCTATGATTTGCAGTCCGTATCTTCCTCAACCTCAATTAGTTCCGTATTCTCTCCCGACTCCATGGGGAGGGAGGTATTCACTCCCCGGCTTCAGTTCCTCTGAGGGAAGAGGAAGCACAAATCTCAGCGCAATCGGATAGTGAGAGTGAGGATATGGATTGGGAGGGCTCAGAAACCAATAGTCTGGACCTGGATAATCATTCATCTCTGGAGGTCCCCTATCAAATACAGGGGTGGATCGAGGATATCCTCGACCAGATTATTCGAGCGCGTGGCTATTAAAATCTTCCCTCAGATGCCTACTACGTCTTGGGGACGTGGCTCCACGCCGAAAGTACAAATGTCGAATTTCTCCGGCACATATATTCTGATCTGCTTGTAAAGCAGGAGTCAAGTGTCTATTTTATTGAGGCTATGGAAATGTTGGTACGATCCTTCCTACAATAACGTACCTATGATGCAAGGAAGAATTGTATCGTATATTTTCGTATTCAGGTACTATTTTAGAACGGGTCCGCCGCGTTTTCACTTCTATTGGTAAGAGAAAGCCTTTATTTGAATGAGAGAAAAGTACTCTTTCTGCTCTGCGGGTTGAATCAAATCAACATTAGTAAGAAAGAGGGGCCCACTCATTCCTGCTGGAGTGAGTGGGGCGGGGGGAGTGGCGCTGGCGGGCCCCCCGCGCGATTGTTCTGTTCGTTTTTTTCTCTTTAGAGGGGAAAGGGATCGCCTACCTCACCGCTTGTGCGGTACTGCTCGCGGGGCAAGAGAAAAAGTAGCTCTTAATAAGACCGTGATGACAACATATTCATATTTAGGTTAGTTAATCACTTAGAGAAAGGCTATGCTCTATCTCATATGTACTGATTTTTTCGGGAGACATGGTCGAAGGGCCGGTCAATAAGAAATCAAATAAAAAACAAAAAAGCAATTGATATCAGTAAAAATAACGCCAAGGACGGTGGGTGTAGCGGATTTGATCCTCCCCCTGCTCGAAGATCATACAATATGCTATGTCATGAACGCCATAGGAGGGGCACTTGGGTTGAGCTGAGCCTAGCACCTGACCGGATGAACTTCCACTGTTGAGCCTCAATCTCTTCCGCAGAAAGGGGGTCGGCAGATCAATCGGAAAGGTTGAACCCACTCCCCTTTTTATATGGATGGAAACTTCCCTGTCAATGTAACCAACCACAAAAAAATACCACAAACAAAGCTCCTTCTCTTAGGGGCTCCCCCCTATCACTCGAAATTCGTTGGGAGGGAAGGAACCCTTTCTTTACGTACTATTTTGTTTGCCTATCGACCCGAATGAATCAGTCGATCCACATTATATTCTATAGAAATCTCACTCATGCAGAAGCGTAGGGAACGAACGGAGCGCGGATGCGCGAAGTGAGAACTAGCAATGCACGTTGGGAATTTTTACCCCTCGATGTGGGACCAACCAAATGGAAGAAGGCGAGGGGGATTGCCCCGAAAAATGATAGAAATTGGCATTATCACCTTCTTTCCTTTAGTCCTTTAGTAGGCCGTAGCGTACAGCTAAGTTCTTGACCCAAAAGGTGGAAGTCAAGCCAAGCAGCTCCACACTGAGTCTAGACTGAGGCTGCGATTATGTCGAGCTTGAGAGAAAGTCTCTGTGACGCATGTACTTAGGCTCGAGTCTGTCCCTAAGCAGATGAAGGGGAAGGTCAATCAAGGGTGAAGCAGGAGTCAACCACAAGAGGAGGCGAGCGGAGTGAGGGGCAGGCTATATACGATCCGCTGGTAGTTCTTCTTCCTTTGACAGCAGAAGGAAGATCACCACCAAGGCTTAGTGAGCGGGAAGGACCTCTTTCTCGGCAGTCTACTTACTTCAGTTAAGACCACTTGACAGTGACTCTTTTCCTTTCGCAGTCAGTTCAGTTTAGGCTTAGGCTTATGCCAGTGTGTGATTGTGATTAGGTAAGCGCACTTATGAAAGGGGAGGGATTACCTTTCTCTAAGAAAAGATAGAAATGAGAGATTTCCTTTGCCTGTGGGATAGGGCTGGGCTTAGCCTCAAGGGATGGGCTTTTCGCAGTTGGAAAAAGATCAGTTTGAGCAGTCAGTTTCACTTTCTCTGCAGATCGCTCATCTGCGCATAGATGAGCTTCCTCCCTTGAAAGAAGGACGAGTGGAACGATAAGGCTTATACCGAGCGGGACTCTTGCATGACTGTAAGCATGCTTTACTGATATGGGTCTCTTGTCATTCTATCAGGATCTTTGTCTTGATCTTGCTTTCGCTACTAGATTGACTGAGTCTGCTGACTTGGACTAAAGCTACTACAAAGCCTTCTTTAGCTATGTATTGCAGTGAGCTACAATTGGGGATTTCCACAACCTCTTCCTTTAGGGGAGAGCACCATTTCTATCCTATTTCAAAGGGTAGGAGGAGCATGTGACTGACCATTGAGGTTTACTAGGCAGGCTCCTCCTTATAAGCTCCTCTTTTTTCTTGCTTCTGCTGTCCTTGCATGCCTTGTGATGTCTTTGTCTAAGCTGGGTAAGTAGGAGTCAGCCTTCCAACTTCCTGAGGAGCGAGGGGAAGCTCTTCCTCTTATGGAAGAGGGAGTCCACCGACCTAGCTTAGAAGGAGCAGTCTTTGGCTCACCTGAATGTCTCCGTCACGAAAGCCAGTAGAAGGTAGAACTCCACACCTCTACTAGGGGGGTGCCGCCTTCTATGGGGGCTCTTCAGTAAGAAGGTCCAGTTCCTCTATCTCTATCTCTTTCGGCTAAGGTCCTTATTAGCTAGGTGAGCGGGAGGTAAAATCCTTAACTTTAAGCTTTTTGCTGAGTTACTAGCTTTAAGTAAGGAGCGGGAGCATCAGTCTTCTCCTTCACTCGATTGATTGAATCTGCTACCTCTACTAAAGCTACTGGCAAGTCTTCTTTGTCTCTGTCTGTCCAGTGAGGTAGAATTGGTCATCTACCACATCGAATTCTTCTAGGAGGAGGACCATTCCTAGCCTCTTCAAAGGTTTGTAGGAGCATCTTCGTGAGCATGACTGATTGTAGGTACCAATGGGAATTCTGAGGCTTTCCTCGATGAGGGCTCTTCAGTAATTGTATAGATGAGCATCCCTAGTGTGAGAGTAGTGGAATGTAAGGTGAATGTGGGTGCCTAAGTTCGGAATTCAAGTCCTTATGGTCTGACTTAGCATACAGGTCTTTGATGTGAATTGTATGGATTTCCTTGGTATTGGTTGGTGAGTATGACTGAGTAGAAGGACCAATAGTCAGTCTGAAAGGGATAAGGTAGTAGAGGGTCTCACCCTCTGCTTGTCGGGGGATTTCCGCCTTCGATGAGGACTCTTCAGTAATGGATGATCCTCCTTAGTCTTATGGTGGTTGAGTCTCAGTTGAATGGAGGGTGTCTAAGCTCTGAATTCAAGTTCAAGTCCATATGTGTAAGAGTTCATTCTGGTCTGGGTTGTTGATGTGAATTGTATGGATTTCCTTTCCCAATGTGGTGATAATGTCTTCCTTATTTTCTGATGACTGCTTTGTTCTAAGGTTTGTTTATGAGTTTGTTGGTTTGGCTCTCTGTTCTGTGGTGTGAGAGTCTATTCGGACTGGTTGTTCAATGTTCTTCTTTCAGTTTGCTGTCTGGAATCTTCTTTTCCGTCTCGCTTTCTCTCTCTCAGAGACCCCCCCACTCTCTTCTTTTAGGGCTGGTGCAGCCTTCGATGAGCGCTATGCTGTAAGAGTTATAGGATAGAGGTAAAGTAGTAGCATTGGTTCACGCCCACTGCCAATCAATCTATCAATCAATCCGCAGGAATCAAGGAAGGCCTGATCAAAGGCACTGCTTCGTGTACCTTGTCTTGAAACTTAGCCACCTCCATTTGAAGCAACTTCGGTAAGCATCCAACATGCGATAGGGGAAAGGATAGGCCTATGAATTCACTTTACCTGTTGGGACCTTTGCTATTCTCGCTATTCTGAACGACGTATGGGATTCCTTTCCCACCATGCACGCACCATGCTCAATCTTAACTTTGAACTTTGTCTTGTTGGTGTGATGAAGTCTACCGCACTGTAGAGAAGAGGGCGGAGGGTGTAGGGGCATCCGAAGAAGCAGACGCATCAGTTTCATCATTACGGTAATTGACGGATTTCAATGATCAACTACAAAGGAGAGACTATTTGATCCTTAATAAGCCAAGCAAGCAAGCGAAAGCACACAAGCAAGGGTGCGAAAACACGCAAACAGGCAAGCAAGAGCGACAGAGATAATGGGGAAGCCGTTTTCCGAACATCTTCGGTAGGTGTAGTATAGATAAGTGAGCCAGACTTCCTTGGCGGCGGCTAAGATGCCGATTTCGGTTCTGCATCAATGGTAGAGGCCGTGGAGTAAACAAGGACTGCGGCTGAAGTTCAGGCTGAGAAGAGTTCTGCTACCGATCCAGATGGTGGGCGTGAAGGTGGGTTTATCTAGGTAGGCTCGACCTTCGTACGAGACTTAAGTAGTGAGGAGCGCGATGTAAGGGCGGGAGGGTAAGGGCATGTAATTACGCCAGAAGTGGAGGCGGGCTTAATGTCCCGTTCAGACGATGTAGAAGTGGACATAATGTAGTTCAGGCAGAAAGCTTCAAAAGACTAATGTACATCTACCCGTATAAGGTAAACTATCCTAAAGGCGTGAAGTAAAGTAAGCGAAAGTGTCTTTTTATGCCTTGTTCTATCCCTTTCCCTTGCTCTTTCTTCTCTTCAAGGGCTAGGGTGGGTGGGGAAGAAAAAAGGTTAGATAACGAACAGGGATCACGGATCACGCCCGGGCTATCTTTCTCAGCTGAAGGACTAACCACCAGGTCCACTACCGAAGTGGTTGACGATCCTTCTCGATCAGTTCGTTCGGCAGAGCGATCAAATGAGGGCTAAGTAGCGCCTTCCTCAAAAGTTGTCTATTCGACTAGGGCATCAGCAGCTTCAACTGGAGATTCCGCTAAAGGATAAGCATCAGTGTCAGTATCAGCCAAAGAAAGATAAACAAGAGCTCTTTCATCCGCAGCAGTTGATCCTAGCCCATATGTAGCTGCTCGTGAGGAGGTTTCTGTTGGGGTCTGTTCATTTGTAGGGAACCCACCTTTCCGGAAGGGAAGGTGTGGGTCCTTTAACTCTTCGGATTTAGCCAATAGTTGATTCAGTCACCACAGATGAGACGGGCGATTCGGTTGATGATAGAGCCACAGAGCAAGGGTGCACTTTTAAAGGCAAGGTTGGCTCGTAAGCTCAACTCACTCGAGAAGCGCGAACAAAGAGCTTTTTTCGCGCATTGAGCGAGCAGTTTTGGTGGTATCCAGGCTAACACACTTTCTCTAAGAATTAGTTTCACGACGAGTCCAGCTCTGACCCTGACAGTTAGCGGACGTTGGCGATTCCGCAACTAAAAAGACAGGCCAGCCAAGCCAAGTTAAGTACATTACCTTTCTCATGCCTGATAGCCCGAACCCCCTCTTTATGCTATTTTCCACTACTCCGAAAGCTAGATTCTAAGTATAAGCTCTCGAAACTATTCCGAAGTTGATGATTTCGCTTCCGCGAGTGATGCCTGGCTAAAGCACTCGAGCGTTGCAAAGGCGAAACCGTCCCCATACCGCCCTTCCTTCACTGCCTAGGTGAGATAGCTGAGCGACCAAACGGAATCTTAAGTCAATCTTCTCGTCTTGTCGACGAGTGAGGTTGGGCCTATTGGCAAAGCAAAGTTTTTTATTAATTTAATGCCCCGTAGGCTTTCCGGTTCGGGCAAGAACGAGAATCCCCTGGACCCCTTATTTCCCTTCTCTTATCTGCCTGTACCACCCCCTCCCTTCCACTCCTTCAAAATTAAATATTTGTCACGGCCATGTACCATTTCTGAAGGCCAAGTCTTTGTCCTTCACCGATGCAAATTGTATACAGAAAGGGCCCCCAACCCACGACACTTTTTGATTCTTCCATCAATTGGTTTCCAGAGATCCTCCGCCGCCTCCTGAACCATCTTCTGGCTTAGAGTGATTCCTAAGGTTTCCTATATAGCCACCGTGCCCTCTTCTCTGATTCAATTCCAAATGGAATTCTTTCCCTTCTCTCTCATCCGAGTCAGAGATAGTATTAACACCTTCACAGCTTGATGAATCGCGAAAGGCTAACCGGATCAACAAGGGTCTCGCTTGCTTTAGAGCACTATTTCTAGCTTTAATTAAGGCTTCTAGCTCCTCTTCCTGTATCGAAGCTACTTTCAAATAAAGTCGGTTTATTTAGGTAGGCAATCAAGCCTGTAGAGTCCAATGAAGGATGATGATACACCAACCGGATCTCCAGCCCAATCGAGTCGGTCAGTCAAGCAAACCGCTATCCTGAACACCAAACTGAACGGCATCAATTACGTCAGTCAGTCAGTCAAACAAAGAAGCAAACAGACTGAACACCAACCGGATCTCCAGCCCAATCGAGTAGTTGGTCCCGCTTCCCCTTTTCCGGTATATTTAGGTACCAAGACATTTAAGTCCGTGAAGGCTGACTTCTACACTAACCAAATAAATAAGAAACTTACTTTCGTCAAACGAAATAAAACATCAAATCCGCTCGGGGATCAACATCGTTCCTTCAGGCAAGTTCAGCTACAGAAGTTGAAGAGGAGGGGGCTCCAAGCTCTAGGAATGGAGTCGGAGATCCTACATCTAGAAGTCAACCTGTGACTACACATAGCTCCTGTGGTAGGCACTAACTATGTCTTTTCCCAGAAAGCGAAGACTACCGCTCTCTTAAGATGCCCCAGTCGATTAGAACAACTTTAGAGTAAGGCGCTACTAAGCCCTCTATTCTGCTTCTGCGGATGCTGATGCTTCTGCTTTAGCTCTCGCTTCTGCGTCTGTTTCTGATTTTAGACCCATCTTCGGAAAATCATTCATTTCCTTCCCCACCCACCGCCCTCTTTTCAACTGTTGTGAGCCTTCGGCGATTGAGAATATAGGCCTCGCCGCTTGAGAGTACCCATATTCTCTTTTTTTTTTACATGTATTCCCCTCGGATTAGGACACTGGTAACGCATTCGAATCGTGTTTACTCCGGCCTTGCGAACGATTGAAAGTTCCCATTCGAGATTCGGTACACTTGTCGATACACGGTTCTCAAATCGACTTTCTCTCGGTCTATCTATCTCTGTCGGCAGAGTCCCATTCTTGAGATACCTGACATTGATATCAGTTTATTCCCCCTGATGTACCCGATTGTTGTTGTTGATGTTTATAGTTCCTTCTCTTCGATCTTATCCTAGTGAGGGGACGAGTCATCTTTCTCCACATCGCCCAGGGGTTGCGGGGAAGGGAGTCGTCTCGTTCAATTACAGGCTTGATCCAGTATTAGGATGGATGAGATTGGCCCAAGCAGAAAGATCTCCAGAGATAGGAGTTCGGGCATTTCTATCGTGGAAGTTAACTGGAAAGATTAGGCTGGGGGTCCGACCGACGGAAGGGAAGCTTTTTTCCTACTTTTGAGGCAGGTTAGATAGAGTTGAGGAAGACAGATGATCGATAGGTGACCGGATCGCATTTCCTATGCTTACAGTCGGGATAAACTGGCGTATAGCTAACTCATTCTTTGGGTACTTTCACTCTGGGATGTCGCTTTCAATTGGCTTACGAGATCGAATCTCCTTCGGTGCTCCAATCACACGGTTCTCAGATCGATTCTATCCCCTTAGTCGGTACTCTGAGTCCCATTCTTGAGGTGACTTGTGATGGTACTTTCTTCACTTCATTCTTGATGTACCCGACATTGATGTCAGTTTATTCCTATGGGTCTACCCTGATGTTGATCTTGATCGTTCTTCTTCTTGTTCATTTTTCTATTTAGTGAGGGGGAGTGTGAAGAACATTATGGGATCTGACTCTCATTATGGGCTTGCTTTCCTTTTCGGAAGGAGGGCGGTGGGTGGGAAAGGTGCGCGGGCTGAGCGTAGACTAGTCTGTTCAGGCAGTCACAGGCTCGCTAAAGCTAAAAACGGAACTTAGCTTCTCACTGACTACATCAGAAGCGAAATCCTCAACTTCAAATACAATGCGAGCTGGGACGGGGTTGCCTTAGCTACTATGGTGTACATATGCCAGGAATCGCACCATCGCCTGAGGATAGGAATCCTACCTTGGGGCAGGGCCAGATCTTGATGTAGAAAGGAGCTCTCAAGCTGAGGCGGAGAAGGAAGCTTACGATTTTTTTAGTGTGTGAGGTGGCCCCGAGAGCTGAACCAAAGCCGGCCGTTGCGAGACCAGGAGCTTTAACAGTTGCCCAGAAGAGGTTCACACGGCAGCTAGAGTTTGAGGCGAGCTTCAAAACCGGGGAACAGCTGAACAGCAATCTCCAGCCCAAAGATAAGATGCTCGGTTGAATAAGTGAGAAGCTCTGCTCTAGCCCTAAAATCTCCGTGACAAGGGGACAATAGCGGCCCGTAGCGCGCGTTGAACAGGCCGTGTAAGGGTATGAGACAAAAAACATTCGATTTTTTTTATGCCACCGGTATTTGGTTTATAAATGGAAGGCAGGGGATAAAGATCGGATGGGGTCTAGCCCTGGAGTGGGCTTTAGGACTCAATCCCCCTTTTAGGTTGTGTATTACCAGTCAAGGGGTTGACGATACACAGCCCAAAGGACGGCAGATGGGAAAACACATAGTTAGTACCTGCCAAATTAATCCACTTATTCTTCCTCGCCGACCCCGGCCACCGCCTTTGTTTTCTACCGGCTTGCCGCTGTGCATTTGCTCAATGTGCTTGCTAGCGTATGCAAAGGCTTCCGCTTTCTCGGTTAGCCGTCACCACGACGCGGACTCGAACCACCCCAGCGCTACTTTCCCTTATTTCATAGTAGATTGTGATCTTTGGAATGGTCTATCTATCGTCCGTACCTCTCATTTTATTGTCAAGTCTGCGCTTCCCTTTTGCCCTATAACTCGTTCAAATGCTTTATTCCTAGCTTCGTTCTTTACCTATTACATAAGTTGGCAACTACCATATTAGATACTTTGAATCCAACCAACCAAACTTCGCATTATACCATTCTTTTTCTGTTGAGATCTCTACCCTTCCTGGAAACTCGATGGATCTTTTCTTGGGAGGCAGGGAGCAATAAGATATGTCCTTCCTTTCAATCGCTCTTTCCTTCTCTCCACCGGCTTGATATGAACCCCGCGAGGCAAGAGACTTGTCATCGCCTACCTAAGATTTAAAGTCCGACTTGTGGGCTATTTTTCATGATGGGCCAATATACCTTTACATTATTGATGCAAAGCTTGAAAGCTCAATTCCTAGCTGCTACAGCTAAATCAAAGGCTACTACCTTAGCTGTTCTAGTAGCTCCTTTGATTTAGCGTAGGGAGGGTGGAAGCTCTATAGGACAATAGCTTTGGGCTATTTGGAAGCTATGCTATATAGGAAGAGATAGCAGCGGCTGGCTACTAGCTTTGCTTTTGCTATTAGCTCTTGCTAGTACTTTAGGAGCAATAGCTTTAGGAGAGGAGCTTACAGTAAGGTATGTAATATCCAATCATTGCGGATCCTACTAGATAGCTAAATATAGTAGCTTAGGAACAGAGCAATTCAATAGCTTTAGGAGCCTTCAAAGAAAATCGAATAGCTTTGCTTAGCGGCTACTATTTTCTTTCTAGTAGCTGCTTCGCTTTAGGAGCAATTTGGTGTAGAACCACATAGCTTGCTCCGAAGCTATTGCATTGATAGGCAGGGCTTACCGGTACAATAAAGCAGGCAAGCTGTTGAATCCTTCGAAAATGTTGCTCTAGAACTCTTTTAGCTTTTTCGAGTGCAATTTATATCATACTTGCGCTCGCTCTAGCAAAGATAGTTCTGCAAGGTAATTGCTCAGGCGTTACTAGCTTTGCCTGCTTGGTTGTACAGCTACTAAAGCAACGCGCTATTTTGCTATTCGGCTCCTAAAGCGAACTACTAGCAATCTTTGACTTATTCCATTCTTCTTCTGCTGAGATGCTATGGACGTCACACACAATCTAGACAACGACTCAAAGTGCCAGTTGTGAACTCAGACCTTGAGAGAAGCCGCAGTTGACTGCTATTTCGGCCTAGACGATCCTTAGACGCACAAGGCGCTTCGAATTGTACAAGTCAGTCGTTCCTGGAGCTGTTTGGAGCAGTGCAAGATGAGGGCGAGGTCATGGACAAGTGAACGTCCATGCCTGCAGAGGAAACAGTCAAGCAGTACCTGGCGCGCTTCAAGGCGCAGCCCAACTCACGATAGACGATGGCGACACGTTGATTGAATAAGAAGTGGTTCGTGAATGGACTTTTGCTGTCTATCCGAGACCGAGTCAATCTCTTCCACCCGGACTGGAGCAAGTGGTGGCGCGAGCGACGAGCCTAGAAACAAAAGACCGTTCAAAGCCCCTATAGAATGAATAAGGGGAGAAGGAGGCGTTCGATCTTTCAAATCTCAAGGAGGACGTGCTCAGAATGGCCAAAGACGTCGTGCAAGATGCGGCAGAGAAAAGCAAAAGCAATGACTGGTGCCCTAAGTGTAAGACCAGTGGAAACTGCCTGGCCGACTGCAAGCAACAAGGGGCGGAGCGTGTCTTCCATTTTTTAGAAGGATAATCACAGGCCGACTGCAAGTATCACCCAAAGAGGAAGGCACAGCAGACCACATACCAGGCGCAAGAGGATAAAGGCGCCCGAGGCATTCTCGCAAAAGAAAGGCGCGGGGAACCTAAGACATAACCCAGGCGCTAGAGATCGCACGCAGAAGAGAGAACCTGGGGGCGCTCGATCATAAAAAGCCACGGATGCCAAGCCTATATTGTATTGGGGTGGGTTTCGTCAAAGATTGCCCCAAAACAAGCAGCCCCCCTAACATAAAGGCTCCTAGAGCGGCGGAAAGCCAGGCAGAAGCCGAAGGCGAATGACCTCAAGCTGCTAATTCAGATGCGGATTCCATGTTGCCGTATTTTAGAAGCAGTGGGCATCAAAGGAAGCCAGCTTAAAAGCAAAGCAAGGAAAGGCAGAAGAGGATTAACACGACTTAGCTACTTGTCTGAAAGCGGAAACAGAAGAGGAAGGTGACTAACTTCATTCGGTAAAGCTAGAAAGCAACCGGCAGAGGCACATCATACGGGTCTGAAAGAAGTCTAGCCTGCCAAGGAGCAAAGCTTCAGGTATTTCTATAAAACTAAACGTTCAGAATGGCCTCGGGAAAGGGCTAAAATCACCATTGAAATGACTTCTTTGGTCAATCCGCAATGAATATGCCTTTTCCCGTGTCCAGCCACAATTGAATTGCCTTTGTACTCTTCATTCAAGAGAAAAGGGAAGGGCGAAGTTGCTTCTGCTGGGAAGCCCTTTCGACCTAAGCCAGGCTCTTCAATAGGTTGAGTGACCATCTCGGAGGGAGAGTAGACCAGAGAGAGGTTATGTAATAGAGGTGATAGTGAGCCCCGAAGAGTGCTTTTCTATTATTCCCGTGACTCGCTACGTATTCCTTTCACTGGGCAAGCTCCATCGCTCCTAATACTACGACAAGGCTCGCTTATGGCTCGCTACCGTGGCTCTAGTAGTCCATCTTATTAAGAATTCCTCTTTCTTTTTGTTGATGGTGCGTTGGAAGGGACGAAAGGAGCTAGTGAGCAATGACCTTCAAGGGGAATAGGCTTGCTTCTTCCTAGCGATCGGGTGGTCCTCCCTCTTCCTGCTCACCGCCGGTTCGCCCACTGCTGCTTTCATAGATGTCGTGCGAAGGGACAGAGCTAATGGATGCCTATTCTGTTCTCCTGCTCCAGCTGCTAAAAAGAGTTCAAACGGACAGAAGAGAGTCCTGCTACTGAAAGAAGTCCATACCATGGGATTCAAACAAAGGGGATTTCATCACGAATACGATTTCTATTGATTGAAAGCTTTCCTATTACTGATGGCAGGCGGGCCGGGTGGCTTCCTTTCCCGATTGAAAGCTGTTTCGGTGGAGGGGACGAAGCGAAGGAGATCCAGTTTACGGTTCCTTTGATTGCGTGCATTACGATTACTCATATATACCGGTTCCTGTGGCGATTGCTTGTGTACCTATTCTATCTAACTATCCATTCCTGCCTCTTCCTCTTGCTTGTAGCGATTGAAGTGACTCTTGCTTGTTCCTTTCGGGCTCAATCCATGCTTCTAGGAAACGTCGGTCTTGGAGATGCTACTATCATTAGGCTACATGATATACTAAGGGCCTAATAAAAAAGGGAGATAAGTGGATTGAGTCCCATCCGCCGTGCCGTGCGCGCCATCTTCAACCGGCTTCCTTACAGGTAGCCAGCACCTTCGGTCGGCCAGGAAAGGAACCCCCTTGCGGCCGGCTTCCGGTAACTGGTAGTCAGCACCTTCGGTCCGGGTTACAACCTTAAAGGGAACCACTTACGGTCAGCTTCCTTAGCGGAAGCCACGGCCTTAGCGAAAGCCCTTCGATGGATTTCCCTTTCTTTTAAGTAAGGTAGAAAAAGAAACTTTAGAAAAAAATCAAAGATGAAGGTTCAATACAGAAATGGTGTAGTTTAGTTCCCAATAGGTGGATGTTCGCCCTTGGTATCTAAGGTAGATCGTCGGTAGCCGTAAAAGGGGGTCTTAAATTCCGACAGCCCCAGTAGTAGACGCTGCTTCAAGAACTAAGTAGTCAACTCTTTCGCTTAGCAGTTGAATTAGCCACTGAGCTGCCGAACTTCGGCAGCGACAATCTATTGAGTTCTAAGGAACCTTCGGAAGAGCAAATTCCTTATAGAAAACTGTAGAAGAAAGAAAAGAAAAATGTTTCAAGTGTTTAGCCTACTAACCGGCGACAAACCTTGTGTACGTATGTCATGGAAAGATAAGATAGAGAGTGCTCGTGCTAGGACGCCTGGGACTTCCCGTCTGGGTGGGGATTGGATATTTCATTTTTTTACAAAACAAAGGTGGACTCGGTCGGGGAAATAACCTTTTTTCGGTTGAAGTACTACTTCTGTGTCTATGACTTCAGGGAATTTGAGTAAGAAGACGGCAACCTTGCTCCGATCCCCGGATAGGAATAGGGAGCCTTCTCGCCACATTAAATCATTTGATTTAGCAGAGGCTCTGACCTACTCCTATGTCAGAGATATAAAGTGTTATCAACTGTGCTCCCTATGTATACTTTTTTTATTGGCACTCTACTGGGGGAACGGTATCCATTGCCTGCAGCTCCATCCCGATCATACGTGTTTCTCAGTGAACCCGGTAGACTTATCAGAGTCGATAACGGAATCCTGTCCAATACGGGGAGTCGGGGTGTCGTCTAGCCCGTTCGATCCTTTACGGATCCGTTCTAGTGCTGTAGTATCCATGGCTACCATGTGTGGGGCTGTCGTGCTGACTATGGCGCTCTGTGAATCCATTTCGTTCCCGGTAGTTTAGCTTAGCTTGAGTTAGAGGAACCACCATTTGTATTCCCTGCCCTAGTGTTATCATTCTGTTTCATTGTGATGTGATTTGACCTGGTAATACTAATGTTATTATTCGGAAATTAAAATGCAGATTCCTCCGAAAGTGTTTTTTTCCGAATAATCCGAACTGGAGGAGCTTGCCAGGATGGCTTGGTAAGCAAGCTGTTATGTAGGTGCCAACTCCAAGTTCTTTCTCTTCTTTCTTTTGATTGTGCAAACTTCTATCTATTTATTTCTTTATTTATATACAGGGATTAATGTTATAATACCAGGAGTATGAAAGAGAATCCCCACCTCTAAGGCTCCCTCCGCAGTAGACCAGATCCGGTTTTTTGCCAAAATACTCCTATGTTCTCCTTCTCCTTCAGCCTTATTAGACCCCCTTGATTTGCAGCAGCAGTATTCAGAAGGGGGTTTCCATCCAGGAATGCGGTCGTTGAGATCCCGGACTCGTGGATGCTTTGCTCATGACTCTACGAAATTTTTTTCTAAAAAAAGAGAACAAAATCAAGATCCGAAAATCGGGATAAGATAATCAGTCCATAATCTAAGTGTTGATGGCATCCTTTAGAATATACCTTCTTGATCTGAATATCCTCTTCCTTTCTTGTGTTATTGTCTGATGTCTTCCTCTTTTGCTTGGCTTTCTTAGCTTTCAGCTGTTACTTGGCTTTACGACTTTCGTGTTCTAACTATCTTTTCCTTTCCTTCTTTACTGACTGTACTAATGTAACCTTGCCTACTCCGTATGGCGCTTTAAGGCGAGTGAGACGTAGGGCTTCCCTTTACAGAAGCTTGCTTAAGTATTAGGGCAGGAGTGAAACGGCTGTCGTGTATGACTAACTTTCTGGTTATAAATACCTTGTCTTTTCTTCCTGCCTTTAGCTTTTCATACTTGCTTCGCCAGTTCCGGCTAGAGTCATATCAGCTAGTAAGGACGGATAAAGGAGAACACCTCTCTTTCTGACCTACTTTCTTGTTGTAAGTACCTCTTTCTTTCCTTCCTTTCTTTATGGCCTCTACTAATGCTTTAATGCTTCCTTATGTCTGCCTTTAGGTGCTTTGCTTTAAGGCGAGTGGAGAGAAGGTACCCTTCAATAAGGGGCATTAGAGTCAGGGGAGGAACGCTTTCATGTTGTTGGTGTTCTGTTCCCCCTTTGGGGGCTAGGGGGGACTGTTCGACTCATTTCTGGTTAGAATCTCCTCTTCTTAAAGACTGTCGACTATAGCTTCCTTATTCCTCTGTAAGTAAGTTAAGGCAGGTTTAGTGTCCTAATAACTGATATCTTGCTTCGAACTGACTTAAGAGGGCCGGTTAGAGTAGATCAGATTTCCTAAACCTAGTCAAGGAGAATACCTCCGCTAATACCTACCTCTTCCGAGCCTGACTAGCTGAATACCATGCTTCGCCCACTAATGCTAGCCGAGTCAAGGACTTCCTAAACTGAGGAATGGAGAATACCCTGCCTGACTTGATGAGCTAACTCTCAGTTAATGATCTCTTCCTTTCTTAAGGACAGAACTAGTAACCTGACCTTATCCCTCAGGTTTCCTTCAGTTAGTGGAACGAAGTGCTTCCTTTAGAGAAGCACGAGTGTCACGGCTGTCGTGTTCGACTAGTTCCTTGGCTTACGACTCTCCGGTTAGAAAGACCTCCTCCTTCCAAAATAGGTATGGCCCAGCCCCATGCTAGTCGTATTTAAGTATCTTCATTTGCCAGTGTAGTCTCAATTATTGTTGAACATTACAAACGCGATACTGAGTTGGCTTTCTGTGCAACAGCTCCCTTAGTAGACGAGTAAGCCTAGCTCTAAGAGCTCCCACACTTAGCACCAAAGCAAAGCTCACAAGCACACAAAAGAGACTGGATGGAAAGAGACTTGTAATGCTATAGAACTTGATTGATTACAACTGTCTGAGGTGCCTCCTGTTCTTCGTGGGTGCCATTAAAAACTGAGTGATTTGATCCCCGGTTTTGAGTCATTTTGGAATCGGGATTCAGTTTCTTTACCTACCGAAGACCTGCCGAAGGGTATCTCGAAGCGTAAGCAAGGGTGTGCCGTTGAAAAGCTGAGAAAACAGATCCTGTTTTTGGCCAATGGATAGACTTGAAGCAGCTAGTGGACGGGCTTGGGGCTGTGGTTGTTTGCCGAGGGGCAAGGGAGTGCCTTATAGTATCGTATTTATGGTTGGTGATAGTCATTCTCTCGTGTACTTATATCTGGTCAATGCCATTCTGTCTAGTAATTCTTTCTCGACTACTTGTTTTAGTCACTCTTCCCCTCCCTGCTCTCGGTGATTCCTTCTGTCATTAATCATTCTTTTGGTTGAACTAGTCCTTTCCTTTCCTTGGGGCCCACTCCCCTCGTTCAAGCAAGCGATCCTGCCCTACTTCCTTCCTTCTTCCCCACCTCCTGAGAGCTGCTTTCCTTATTGTGAATCACTCCTTGCCGTTTCTACCCTCCTTTCAGCCACTCCATTCCTTTCCGTCTGCCACTATCCGAGGTAAGCGAGCTCTGTTGTTCAAGCAAGGGATGTGGTCTTTCTTTTTCCACACGACATGGAGTGTATGGTCGATGGTGAAATATGATGATATGTGGGTCCGGTCGTCAAAGCAATGGGTCTGATGCAAAGTCAAAGCAGGGGGTGATGTCTGGCGAGCATATGGGTAGGGTTAGTAGGTACAAGGAAGGGAACTACTCCCTCGAATAGGCCGCCCGCCGGGCAGTGATATTTGTGTTATGGGGTTCAAAGCGAGGGTGCCGATCTGAAGTCGCAAAAAAGGACTCCGTTTTTTATGAATTTCTGAGAAAAGTAGTTGAAAAGTGGGTGAAATTAGTCTGCTATCGGGCTGGGTGAGCTCGGAGCTTAGGCAGTGGAAAAGTGCTTCCTGGCTAGCGACTCGACTGTAACTCCTCTCCATCCACTCCTTTCTTTATCTACGACCACATGTTTAGCGCCTTAACGCATCCTGGCACTTGTTTCTCAACACCGTATTTCTCGACTACTTTTATTTTTAAATAAACTTGTACTACTCATTCTGTCTAGTAATTCCTTATGGCATTAGGGACCTTCTTTCAGGTCAATTTCATGCTTTTTGGCACTCGTTTATGGCGTTATGGCCCTCGGGACATTTCTTTCTGGCATTCGTCAAGTCATTTTCATCGTGGTACTACTAGTCACTCTTTTCGGCACATCATAGGCCTCACCATCAGATGCCGAATCCGCTGAATAGGAATCCCTTGGTCCGAGAAGGAAGGCCTTTCCATGGGTGGTGGGGAATGAAAGAAGTTAATTCATTTCCAAGGGAACGGATATCGCATATCGCAACTGACCACTAATAATAGTGATCTCTCATTCTATCACATCTACCTTCCCCACCCACCGCCCACGTTCAACGCACCTTTAAAGGCTGCGGAAACGCTCTTCTCGATCATATTTGAGTTGAAGCTTACCCTACCCTAGATCTCGATCCTACTCTCTACACGAGTACTGCAATCTAGCATATCTCTTCCCTCCCTCCAACCCTTATTCTCTATCTCGCTACGGGGCTAGCTTCTTGGTATGGCATGGCTAGTTAGTTAGTTTAGTTCTTCTCCCGCCCAACCACCCCATAGTTCTTAGTATAAGGTTAGGTAGGGATTGATTGTTAGGTATAGTCTTCTTATCCCACCCATCTCCCTTAGTTTAGTTTGTAACGACAGCGACAGCTATCGCCTTTCTTAGTATTTAGACGACAGCTAACGCTCTATTTTTTTATTTCGTTTCGTTAGATCAGTCGCACTAGGGAATTAGGGAATCCCAGAAGGGAGATCCTCGATACGAAAAGATCATCTAATTGACTTAGATGGGGCTGATGAGGAGGGAAAGCGAGCCCTCGGGTTTCAAGTTGAACATGTCTAAGATAAGGCTTTGTGCTTTAGTTACGCAACAGGTGCTTGTGGTAGACATCACTCGGTACGCCGGCCGAACAAGCGCGAGAGCGAATCAATCGTGATTGCATGGTCTCGTCAGCTCCGTTCAGCAAGACTGCAGCAAGGGCTTCGTCAGCAGCACGCCTAGAACCATGCCCCCATGGTTCGAAGCCTAAGAGAAAGGCCAATTCATTCCTCCGACGGGACAGCGGTTAGTCAAGCCCTGGCAATTGAGTAAAGGAAAGTTTGATAGGAGGTGAACGTGCGTTGGTTCGGTTTCCGGAGCGGAACAATAGACTGATAGACAAAGTCCGATCAGTGGCAATCGTTCGAGTGCTTTATCGGAAGTCGTCGCACCGGATCGTTACACAGACACAGCGCCGTAGTTTCCTGCTTCGCGCCAGCCCCTGTCTTGTGTTTGGTCGTGCTCATCTCTCTCTACCTAAC
Organism: Persea americana; assembly: GCA_029852735.1. Classification (NCBI taxonomy): domain Eukaryota; kingdom Viridiplantae; phylum Streptophyta; class Magnoliopsida; order Laurales; family Lauraceae; genus Persea; species Persea americana. The sequence goes on from JAQQXO010000449.1 coordinate 20,347, forward strand.
GCAGTGAGGGGGGAACTCTATTCTATTAAATTATTCGTTCACCCATGTGCAAGACGACCTTTCCATTATCGGTCAGAAATCGCTCCAGACAATCGTCATATTCACCTTCAATCAACCAGTGACAAGAAAACTGCCATTTCGGAAAGAAAACTTCTGCCAGGAGGTAACTTAGCCTCCTCAGATCGGCATAATAAAGTTGTTCATTTCATTTATCAATCTTCATGTCCTCCTCACAAAATAGGGATCAAAATCACCTCATGGCATGGGTGAAGATCCACTCCACACAGGTTCTAGCCAGGGAAAACCCCCTCTACAGGAGAACCCTTTAGGGAGAGAAAGTCCTCTCCAAGTGAGAGAAAAATCCAACTAAGAAAGAATGTATGTGTTAAGCATTGGTTGCAGCATAGAATTAGACTGGCCCAAGACCAAGACAAGGAACGAAAACATTTCTTTGCGTAGGGCTTTCTAGCTAGCAGGCTTAGAGACAGGGGTGACTTCGTTTTCCCTGTCGGGTCGGGTAGCGCGAGTTAAAATGCCAGCCTCTCATAACAAGGATCGGAGGTTTATTAATGTAGTCTTTCTATTGTTTGGCAGAAGAGAAGCGGGCACCTCAAGCTATAGAGTCGGGGAGTAAGAACTCGGGGAAGGTCTTACTGTGACTTTCTCGGCATCGAAGTGGCCTCTTCACCTCAGGGATATATTCTATCGCAAGTTAAGTATGCTTCCGATCTTATTGCTCGTGCTGGTCTCTCCGACCATAAGATTGCGGATACTCCTTTGGAACTCAATGTCAAGCTTCGGCCAACTGATTGGGAACCTCTTCATGGATCCAATCTCCTACGTGCTGCTTGCTTTTTTTCCTAGCGCTGTTCCTTCGCTGCTTTATTGTTCGCCTAGGTGCGCTATTGCTTCCTTCCCCGCCCACCACCCTTTTTTTAAGCCGTTACTTTGCTTTGTCCTTTATCACTCTTAGGGATTCAATCCAGCCGCAGGTGCCCTTCCCCTCCCTACGGCTACCTTCTTTTGCCACCTAGACCGACTCACCGCCCTTTAAAACATTCCAAAAAAGGCAATGAATAGCTAATCTAATTCTTGTACGAATGATATCAACAACGCCATTATATTACTTCGGGAGTCGCATTTTAATTAATTGAGAATAGTGTGGTCTGTTTTTTGAAAAGTTGTTCGCATGCTCCAATAGTGTTTCTGTGTCTGTATTAGTATCAAGCTCTAAGTCGACAATAATGCCTTCGGCCATTTCGTGGTATACCGTTTCCATATCTGGACAAGAAGAGGAGAGCCCCTGATGTATCCCTGCTCACGAACTAGCTGCGTAAGCCGAGCCGTGCAGTCAAGTAACCAATAAGTTCCTCACGCAGCTCCTGCTGGTGTTCAGCATTTTCCACTGCCGCAGGTTCTTCAACCTGAGGCTGCTCCTGATCTTCCTGAGCGTGGGGAACTTGTGCCGGTTCAGGGGCTTGCTCCTCTTCCTGCTCCACCTCTTGCTCTGGCTCATCATTTCGACCAGCGGCATGGGCAACCAGAATCCCAACAAGCCACATAAAGAAAAGAAACACAAAAATTTGGAGAGATGAAGTCCAAAAAAAAGTGGATTCCCTGTGGACTTTTTTTCCACGTGCGGAACCGGCATAACAGACTCTCTCTTTTCTTCTGAATTTTCAACATGACTTTATCAACAAAACTGCCCTTCCATATAGATCGTCGTGGCATGTTGTAAAAATGATCCTAGCCTCTTCCTGTTGATCAAAAAAGGTAACAACCAATTCCATTGTTGTTTTGTTCATATTATGGTGAACCAGCCGGTACAAGTAACCTTTCTCTATCTTCGCGGAACACTTACTAGACCTCACACATCGATCCCACTTCTCGATTAGAGCAGCTCGACTTTCTTCGCTGCCTTCACTTGCTCCTCCGTTTGCTGGGCTTCAAAGTCCCAAAACTAGTAAGTTGCGTTACGTTAACGCCCTTACCAATCAAGTTCTTTCGCGTTATATTATAATAGCCACTCAACGACTTTCCTTCCAAAATAACTCTCTTCAAGCTCTTGCCTAGGAGCGAGGACTTAGATCAGAGGAAAGGTAGCGAAGTGAGTGAAGGTATTTCTTCAAGCCAGTTCCAGAGTGGAAAGGTAGCTCAGTAGAATATGCCAGAAAGCTAAGCGAAGAACCAAGACAGCGCGGCAACAAGCATTCTTGATCTTGTGGGGGACTTCCATAAGGAGAATTGTTATGACAGAAAGAACATGAAAGAACTAAATAAAGAACTAACCCGAAGGCCCTTGGTCCTAAGGGGAAGGAAGTTGACACACCACTTCTCAACCTGTTCGTCCCACCCAGTGGAACTCACATTTCTTCAGCACGAATTCAAGGTCTGAAGACAAGCAATTTGGTTGGTACTTCGGACAAGCCCTTTCTTCCATACAGCTCTTCCGAAACCATAACCTAAAGTCATGCTCACTTCAACTTACACTACACCATCGTTCGAAGGACTTTAGGCCGTTCCAGGCAAACTTCAAGTTGTCGAACTCATTCCGAAATCTCCTTTCTCGGCTTACTCAAAGGGGACGAAATAGTATCGTCTCAGGTTCACCTTTTAGCGTACTATATCCGAATCCACATCCCCATCTGCCGCATCCGAATCTGCATCATTAACTGGAGAATGATCTGTTGTTTCATTTGAGGAAGAGAAGGCCGAATCTGAAGTGAAGCATATTCTTTTTCATGCCTTACTTATCCCTAATAAGCTAAGCCGGGTCCTATGCTACTTTCCACTACTCCGAAAGCAGGATTCGAAGTTCTCGAACCGAAGTAAGTTGAGGATTAAGCTTACGATTGTGGTGTCGGGTGGGTATATAGAGAACCAGAATAAATAGAAAAAGAAGGGGCTTTTCAGGCTGACCCTTGATTCTATGGGTTAGATCGTCTTCTTTCGTATAGAAAGGTCGGTGGGCTGGGAAGGGAATTTTCAACATATTTAATTCCCAGGGCGGTGGGTGGGGAAGGAATGATTCTCAGAAGAAGGGTAGGGTTAGGGTATTGGTCCAGTTAGTTCGGAAGCTTTGACTCGGTATCAATCCCGGTTCCAGGAAGACTCCATTCTGAAAATAAATCCTGGGAATGAATTACCTAAAAGGGCCGGTCTGATTCAAATAAACCGAGAAGGGCAGGGGGGTGGGCAAGGTAGGCTTCCTCAGAAGTCGTCTGATCCAGAAGAGACCAAGGAAGAGGCTTAGATAGATGAAGCGGAAGAAGGAACAAGGCTTGAAGGCTGATTAGCAAAGGAATTAATCCCTAGAAGAAGGGGGGCCCCACCCTAACTCAAAGCCGGTGAAACTACTGCTTATGCTGGCAATCCCTCATTCTCATTTAGAATCCCCTTTTATATGTCTGATTCCTGACTTATTCAATCAATCGGACTTTCGGGACTGCCCCCGATCTAGTACTAGTAAGGCCAGCTTTTGTAGCTTTCCCTCATTGCAGAGAGGCTTTCGCTTAGCTTACTTTACCATAAGCGAAATCGTAATTGGTGATCTCAGTGAAATTAAGGGCATTCGAAAAACCCCATACGGATATTATACTATATCGAATCGAGCTTGGCCCTTCGACCCCCTCCCATCCCTTGATGCCGATCAATTCCTTTCCGCGCATTCATCCCCGGAAGCTGTCATATACTATATCGGTCGAGTAGAAGAATAAAGCCAAAGCCGTTCAGTGGTGAATCGGTGGATCAGAGATGCCTTCCGTCGATCGGCTGTAGTCGCTAAAGACCGTAAAACATAGGAATGCAGTGGTGGCTGTCCAGCTGCAATGGTTGGTTTTTTCTGGCCTCGACTAGAACAAATCACTACGAAGGATAAAGTAGGTAATGCAATTCGTACTCGAAGGGGAGTAGCTGACTTAAGGGTTAAGGAGTATCGGAATCTTTCAAAGAAGGTACTAGTATCCATGGCCCGAGTCGGCAAGTGGGCTTTAAACACATACATAATAGGCGCCAAGTCTCCGACACGTTAGAAGATGAACTGACAGACAAGGAAGAGTACCTGATACCTGATGCACAGTATTAGCAGAACAACAGAATAAGTTGTACCCTGGCTCATGCTCAAGTCAGCAATAAGTTGCTGCAATAAATCACTCGGTACTGGAAGGGATGGAGATAGAAAAGCTGGGTTGGTTCCATTCTGATGTTGAAGGTTGTCAGTAGAAGCATTCATGAAGGCTAGATTGTAGCGCATAGAACATCGAACAGCAGGCCAGGTTTGCCACAAAGTTGGCACAAGCAAGGTGGAAGCTCCACATTTGGATGAGCTCCAAGTATCCCACGAGAACATGATTCAGAGGGAGTCCAGGAAGGATCATTACTAGTCCAGTTGGAGTTGGCGACCACGCCCTCGGCCCTGCCCTCTGCCACGACGGCCACGTCCTCTAAAGGGTGGATTGTTGCTGACTTGGGCAATAAGAGCTTGATTAGGTGAAGATGCTGGGATGGAGGAATGATAACGAGCTTCTTCAGCTAGAAGAAGAGGTCGCAGCTCGTGCAGGGCGGGAACCCTTTCTCTACTGGAAAGAGAAGTTACAAACATTCGATAATCTTCACCAAGACCATTAAGAGTGATCATGACAAGGGCAGAGTCAGGCACTCCTTTCTTAATGATAGTCAGTTTATCATAAATAAAATAAAGGGAAAGGATTTTGTTGAGGTACTCAGAAACTGTAATAGATCCCTTACTTTATTTGAAAGAGCTCAAGTTGAAGTTCTCGAGCCCTTTTTTCTTTGGCATAAATAGAATGGCAACTCATTTCAAATTTCTTGAGCGGAGGTGAGGTCAACAACTTGGGCAAGGATCTCAGGCGATAGGGTAGCAAACAAAACAGCCAACCCATCCATAACTTTCATGTTTTTCTTGGTTCTAGTTCGTAAAAAAAAAATGATAGATATAGTTCGTATATCAACTCTATGCTACTCCGCAAAAAGTTAGTTTACTAAACCAATGGACTCAGACTCAACAACTCAACTAAACAACAACTTAACTTAAGTGAAGTAAGTAACA
>JAQQXO010000450.1:10000-25314 GCA_029852735.1 Persea americana
TAGGGATTTATCCAATAACAAATATTTTTTCGTATTTTCCGTACGATTGGTAATGGGTTGCCCGGGACTCGAACCCGGAACTAGTCGGATGGAGTAGATAATTTCCTTCTTGCAATATAATAGATATAGAGTAAAAAGACCCCCCAAAAAAGCCGTGCTTGCATTTTTCATTGCACAGGGCTTTACCTATGTATACATCCAAAACTAAGTTCCCTAAAAGGGGACCTAAGAAACTTGAAGACTCAGTTGATTCAACCACTACTGTATGAACATTTCAGAATTCAAATGAATAAAATTATTTTGTGATTTTCTCTCTTCATCATTTAGGGATCCTTTCTATTTACATGACCTCATGACCAATCATAAATGACTGACTAGGTCATTGATACGGATAATATCCAAATACCAAATCCGTTCTCTATGTGACCTATGAGAAGGAGAAGAGGTTGTTGGGAAGATCAAAGAAAGAGCTTGTTCTTCCTCCGTAAAGAATTCTTCCAAGAACTCCGAACCTAATCTTTTCAAAAAAGCACGTATCGTACTTTTATGTTTACGAGACAAAGTTCTAGCACATGAAAGTCGAAGTATATACTTTATACGATACAAACTCTGTTTTTTTGAGGATCCACTGTGATAATGAGAAAGATTTCTGCATATCCGCCCAAATCGATTGAGAATCTCAGAATCTGACAAATCGGCCCGAAACGGCTTACTAATGGGATGCCCTGATACATTACAAAATTTTGCTTTAGCCAATGATCCAATCAGAGGAATAATTGGGACTACGGTCTCGAATTTCTTAATAGCAGTATCTATTCGAAACGAATTCTCTAGCATTTGACTCCTTATCACCGAAGAGTTTAGTCGTACACTTGAAAGATAGCCCAGAAAATAAAAGGGATGATTATATAATTGCTTTATATGGATCCTGGCCGGTTGAGACCACAAGTCAAAATGACATTGCCAAAAGTTGACAAGGTGAGATTTCCATTTCTTTATCAGAAGATGAGCCCCCCTTGAAGCCAGAATCGATTTTCCTTGATATCTGACATAATGCATAAAAGGGTCTTTGAACAACCCTAGGGTTTTCTGAAAATCGTTACAAAGCACTACTACAAGATATTCTATTTTTGCATAGAAATGTGTTCGCTCAAGAAAGGATCCAAAAGATTTTGATCGTAAATGAAAGGGTTGTTTACGGAGAAAAATGAATATGAATTCACATTCATATACATGAGAATTAGAGAGGAACAAGAAGAATCTTTGATTCTCTTTTGAAAAAAGGGAAATGGAATTTTTTGAAGTAATGAGACTATTTGAATTCCAATACTCGTAGAGAGAGAGTCGCAATAAATGCAACGAAGGAGTATCTTGTATCCAAGAGTGAAGGGTTTGAACCAAGATTTCCAGATGGATGGGGTGGGGTATTAGTATATCTGACACATGATTTAAATGTGATAACTTGTCCTCGAAAAAGGGAAATATTGAATGAATAGATCGTAAATTATGAGATTTTGCTATTTCTTTTTCTTCTAGGGAAGATACCAATCGCAGCGAGAATGGAATTTCCACAACGACTGCAAAACCCTCCGATATCATTTGAGAATCAAAATGATTGTTGTGCCCAACGAATCGATTTTGATTAGAATCATTAACCGAAATAATCAAACGATTCTGTTGATGCATTCGAGTAATTAAACGTTTCACAATTAGTGAACTGGATTTATTGTCATGATCTAAATTTTCCACCGGTTCATAAAGAATCGATCCATTTAAAGCATGACCATGAGCAAGCGCGTAGATATATTCCTGAAATAGAAAGGGATATAGGAAGTATTGTTGCCGAAATCCATCCATTTCTAAATATCCTTGTAGTTCCTCCATTTCCATTTGAAATTACACTTGAACCAAATGGGCGATTTCTTGAGTTATCAAATAATACATAGTACGATACGGTCAGAACAAGGTATATAGTAAGAAAAGAATAGATACCCCGGAGCCAGAAAGGACAATCAACGGATCCTATTTCCATCCAATTTATTTATGTTCGTTATAGTTACAAGAGATGGTTAAAAATCCTTTATTTTTACAACCCGATCACTCTTTTGACTTTGGAATAATGAATTTTGATCAGTATACCGTTTCTTCTACACATTCGTCTCCACTACATAATAGAGAACATAATAGAGAATAGTTAGGATTCATGAAAAAAAAGGAATTGATGATCCACTCACAAGAGAACCCTTTCCCACATCAGGCACTAATATATTTTTAACGTCTAATTAGATCGGGTAATCATTCGAATTAAGAACAAACAGAAGCTCGTTGCTTTTGGTTTCCCTATAATTGGAGCTATAGGGCTCTATCCATTTATTCACTCGACCCAACTTGAATTGATTTGACCCCTTTCCAAGAAAAGAATCAAAACAAGATTTTGTATCGATCCGTTAAGGATGAAGTATTCTAAGAGTTCTCCATTGATACGACATGCTGTTTTTTCCTTTCATTCCCTTTCAGGATCAGTCGTGGTCTTACAAACTCTACCAATGGTATGGACGAATCCGTTGCTTCATCAAAATGTGTAAAAGACCATAGCCGCACTTAAAAGCCGAGTACTCTACCGTTGAGTTAGCAACCCATATAAATAGGGTGTGTAGATACGATCGGAATAAAAAATAAATAAAGAGATTCGATTGCCCGACCTCGTCAAAACATTGAACTAGCAACAGATCAAAAAGAAAGATTTGATGATCAATTGTGAACATAAAAATGAACAGAGATCAGATGAAAATACAACAGATTCTGGGATAAATTATAGAGAAAATCTAAATAGATGTAAAAATTTATAGACTACCCATACTCTATTTTTTTTTTTTCATTATATTAACTAAGATACTTCTTGTGTCACAACGAAATTGACGAACCCATCATTTGAGTGAAATAAAGAAACAAACTTATGAAATGTGGATAAATAGATCTATTTATCCACGATCGAATTATATTTGTTCGATACACCATTGTCAATATGAATTGAATGTTGAGAAAACCAATTCAATAAATAAAACAAGGACTTGTGTTGGAGTGACACTACAACATAGATAAGGGATGAAGTATGAGTGGGGAAATAAATAAGGAATTCCGGTAGGAAAAAAATGTCGGGTTTATTCAATATTTATTCAATAGAGGTACAATAAGCAAGATTGACCTTTTGTTTGTTGGTGGAGTCCCAACGAAAACCATCTGATTGATGGTAATCCCATAATTTCCCAGTTATTTCATCTATTCACTCAATCTTTTTTCTATCTGTCTCATATCAAGAGAAGATCTTTTTTTTTTATAGTTCTATGATACGGGGTCATGTGAGAGCAACAATGAATAGAGAATAGAGAAAAAAAATAAGGAATCGGTGGAGAAACAATTAGACAAAGCTAGATACTGGGCACCCCCCCCCTTTTTTTTTATTTCATTAATTTCATTTGATTAATTCGAAATTCCTTAAATACCTCCGCCTTCTTTGAAATATCATGAACAGTTCCTGTAGGTTGAGCGCCTTTTTCAAGGAAATATAGAATAGCGGAAACATTTGAATAAGTTTGGTTCTTTATCGGATCGTAAAAACCCACTTTACGAAGATCTCTTCCCTCTCTTCGGGATCGAACATCAATTGCAACGATTCGATAGATGACTCATTGGGATAGACATAAATGAACAACCCCCCCTAGAAACGTATAAGAGGTTTTCTCCTCGTACGGCTCGAAAAAGAATGATTCGAATTTATGTATTGTAGTGGCAAATAGATCCACAAAATCATCAATTAGACTATGATTTGAGTCATTTTTTTTTGTTCTTCCTTCCTGAAAAAAAAAAAAAAAAAAAGAAATCTCATTCGTACTCATAACTCAAGTTGGGTCATTCTCAAAGAGCTCGAAGGGAAATCCTTAGACATTTATTGAGCCGTCTCTAACCTCTTTTGTTTGTCTCGCCTAGAATCGATTTTATTTCTTCCCCATTCTGATCTAGTTGTTGAGACAATTGAAAACGGTGTTTCCTTGTTCCGGTATCCTTTATTTTATCTTTGCTTTGAATCCTTGGGTTTAGACATTACTTCGGTGATCCTTAATTGTTTCAAAAGGGTAGCAACATACCTTTTGTTATTTCGTTCTATGGAAACGATTGATTCCCCTGTGATACACTTTTGATCGGAATTGGTAAAACTATTTCGACAAATTCATTTTACTTTTTTTTTTTTACTTGTTCGAACTTGATCCTTTCAATTTCTATACCGAAGATATACTTACGAAGTTGTTCCAACTTATTGATTGGCATTAACCCTAGATCCTTCTCTCTGCTAAATGAACCAATTCTTTATGCTCGAGCTCCATCATGTGCTATATTATAATTATATTATTTTATTACAACCCCAAAATTGGGGTCCTAGTGGAATAGAACAAACTATGTCGAGCCGAGAGCATCTTCTTTGATATATAAAATGGTGGGTACAAGAATCCACAGCCGATAATGTCCTTCAAGTCGCACGTTGCTTTCTACCACATCGTTTCAAACGAAGTTTTACCATAACATTCCTCTAATTTTGGACCGGTATGGAATTGATTCAATATGGAATCATGAATAGTCATTGGCTCAATCGGTATATAGTATATGAAGTCCTCCATACTTTCATTTTCATAGATGGATCTGGAGAAGTCTCAGCAAGAATATAATTATACCCCATATTTTATTAGAAGAATGAAACACATTTATAAAAAACACGAAGAAATGCGTTGCTTAACACTTCTTTACATCTTCAACAGATTGTTAGGGATGATGAATCATGAAAGATCCAATTCTTTCTCAAACAACTAAAACTAAAGAAGGGTCTTTAATTAGATTACCGATACCGGAACAGAATGAGTCATTAACCAAATAAGCTATTCCAATGACCGGGAAAGATCGCAAGTGACTCGATAGGATAGATTCACCAATGTCACACTTCTTCGAGTAGAAAGAATTTATAAGGAATCATAAAAAACAATTTCAAGAATTTCCTACTTCGACATCATTACTGGAAATAAGTTTTCCAGTAAAGACTGAATTGAATCTCTAAATCCATCAACAAGTCGGTACAACGAGGATCTAAAAATGTTTAGCAGATATCTGATTAATTAAATCAGACGCGAATTTGATCATCATAAGAGACCTCTATGTTTCCTTTCCGATTGAATCATCAATAATTTAAACCAGATAAATGGGTCAAGAAACAAATCCAATTGTTTTGTTTTCTTGGGGATGGATAGAAGGGGCTCATGAAAGAAAAAATGAAGGTCGGTATTCTTTCAGGTATTCTTTCATCTGATTGATAAAATCAGAATCGTAGGAGTCTGATTTTATCGTATTCATCAGATACACCAAACAAGTGTTACCGGGGGTAATCGTGGGTATTTAAGGGATCGCAGATCTTTTTCGCCAAAACTGAAACACCGGTGTCACTGATCACTGAAATAGAACAATAACAATACATATAGGCATGGTTCATTTTCTACAGATTTTTCCTTACTTCAGATTCAGGAATCTTTCCATAAAGTAAAGTGAATGTATGAATCTCCCCCCTCCCCCAATTGATCGCTACATTGATTTCCAATTATTCATTGGAGCCAAATCAAATACAAAATAAAAGAAATTAGGTCCAAAGAAAATAATCTGTTCCGTATTGAATTTTCTTGTTTGTTAATAAGATCCGGATGACAAGGGTCTTAAAATTGATACCTTCCTTTCCTTTGCGGATTAACTCATATCGACACGAATTCCATGGGGATCATGAATCATATCCAAAGCCAATTTAAAAGGATCTTCTTATGGGATGCTATCCTGTCTTGTATAAGTACAAAGCAAAATGGGTTCATATCAATTCGTTGTTACTATTTTGTTTGATTTTGTCCCACCCCAGTCTCAGGAGCTTTAATTCCAGCGATGGAATTAATACCAAGAACCCCCCCGTTTTTTAGGATTCAGGATCCACATAGAATTAGTCATTTTGTCTACCCTATCTTTATTTATATTTACTTTAGGGAAGGTAGAGACTTCTCTTTTATTTCGCATTTCGACTCAGAATGCATCATGTGAGAATCCAAATATCATAGATATGGGGCATAAAGTTTATCCAAATGACTAACTAACCTTCAATATGAATATGGGCGAGGGGGCGAACATACGCTGAATGGCCCACCCAGTTTTTTTTTTTGAATTTCACTTTGATCTTTGTTCCCATCCTACCTATATCAAAAAAGATATTTATTTCCATCCACATGTCATTGATACTCGATCCGTTTGTTTGTGAGAAACAAAATCGAAAGGGAAGATATGATTCTATAGAAGAATCATTAGAAATCACAAAGAAAGATTGGATCACATTGTATCCAACATTACACCCTTAAACAGAAGATTCTTAAAAAGAACAATCTTTGTTATGATAGAATTGGTCTGGGACGGAAGGATTCGAACCTCCGAGTAACGGGACCAAAACCCGTTGCCTTACCACTTGGCCACGCCCCCATTTTTATTTCTATTCGACACCGATAAACACTAATATCGGTATTGGTTGTTCGTCAATTCCAGCCCCAATATCTATTGAATTGGTTGTTGCTATGATTCTACACATGTAGATGTAGAATCAAAATGAATTTATTGATCATTACATATAATTCAATTAAGATATTGTATGTAAGGTATGATTCCTTCTATTCTCATTTGAGAATTGAAGGATTTTTGATTGAGGGAGTTCAAAGAAAAAGAAAGATTTTGCGGCCTACTTTCCCTTCTTTCTTCATTTTCCCCTTATATCAATAACCCAATAATAATGAAATTTTCTCCAAGAACAAAATGTTTGTTATGCTTAATATCTTTAGTTTGATCTGTCTTAATTCTGCCCTTCATTCGAGTAGCTTTTTCTTCGCCAAATTGCCCGAAGCTTATGCTTTTTTCAATCCAATCGTAGATGTTATGCCAGTCATACCTGTGCTCTTTTTTCTCTTAGCCCTTGTTTGGCAAGCTGCTGTAAGTTTTCGATGAGATCTTTAATACTGTCTTAGAAACATTCATGATTTATTCGATAAAAAAAAATTCTATTCTTAAGAATTGATAAGATCAGATAATGAACCCTCGACTCAAACATGGAAATTCTTTTGGATAACCGAGATGAATCGGAATCACCTCATTTCTTCATTCCTTCTGGGGGTCGAAGACCCTATGTATGGTCCCTACAATACCTAATTGTAGGTATGAGAGATCATTTTGTTAACGAAAGAATCAGAATCTTATTACAAATTCATTCCTGCAAATTCCTTATGTTTTCTAGAAACCGCTTCTTTTCTTGGTGTCAAAACGGAATATGTGGTACAAAAATGGAGAATCTATTCCCCTATTTCCCCAAAATGATCTTGGAGATTGTGTAATGCTTACTCTCAAACTCTTCGTTTACACAGTAGTGATATTCTTTGTTTCTCTCTTCATCTTCGGATTCCTATCTAATGATCCAGGACGTAATCCTGGACGTGATGAATAAAAAAAATCAGGGGTTTTTCCTTGCTCGATTTCTTAATTTTCTTAGGATTTTCTTTCTCCATTCCATACATTTAACTATGAGAAAGGGGGTTAGAGATTTTTTCGAATTCGAAAGGGAAATATCAAGTGATCAGAAGAAACGGAGAGAGGGGGATTCGAACCCCCGGTACAAATAATTCGTACAACGGATTAGCAATCCGCCGCTTTAGTCCACTCAGCCATCTCTCCCAATTTTAAAAGGATAATTCATATGTAAAAGTTTTTCCTTATCTTTCTTTATTCTATAAATATAGACGAATTTGATCAATCATCAATTCCCTTTAGATAATGATTCGAAACAGATATCTCCAATAGAAAGAGTCCCTCTTTGATTTCGTCCGAAAAGTTCTTTCTTTTATTCCCCCGGCCTGGCCAGTACCTAGCCAGGCCATTCCTTGTTCCAATGAATCATAGATCAAATGATTTATTTGATTTGAAAACGAAAATGCTTGTTATTGAAGCAGCAACAAGGCTATTTCCATTCCTATGATAGGAGTGTCATTTCTTATTATGTTTTTCCTTTTCTCGATTTACTTAAATGGAATAAAAAAAACATATTTTTTTCTATTATAATAGAACTCATATATTTCTTCAAAGAACATGTTTGAACCTGAACCCTTGAGTCCACAACCAAAACAATAGGATTTTTCACTCGATCCAATCGACCCGAATTCATAAGATTTGGCAGTTGAATGAATAGGAAAAGGAGTAGCTTCGAAAAAGAAAAATGGAGCTCTGGATTCTTGTACAACTCAACTCATTTTTATGTTCCGACTTCAATGGCTCTTTCGGGGCCGGGACTATCAGTAACGGCTCCCCGATAAAAGCTTGTTATTGAAATGAACCTCCTTCTCCTATTTTATCAAGTCTCCCCGTCAGAGCACAACATGTCAGCACCCCAATTTTCATGATTCTGATCCTATCTTGATTACGTTTCACGCCCTTGTTCGACAAATGGCCCGCCCGTATACAATAATTATATTGTAGCGGGTATAGTTTAGTGGTAAAAGCGTGATTCGTTCTATTAACAAGTGAAATAGATAAGGGATCTTTCGTTTGATTCCTATTCTGATCAAAAACTTTATTTATTAAAAGGGCATTAATCCCTTACCTCTCAATGCCACATTTGAGGAAGAATATACATTCTCGTGATTTGTATCCAAAAGTCAAGTCAATTAGAAATTGACTAACAAAATTGGATTATGGAATTGCGAAGCATAATTTTTTTTTTAAGTTGGATCAACCATTCCAATTGAATGAGTATAAGTAAGGGATCCATGTATGAAGATACAAAAGTCTATTTCTAATCGTAACTAGATCTTTCATTTTTTTTTAGGGGGAGATTGAAGCCAAATAGCTATTAAACGATGACTTTGGTTTACTAGAGCCATCGACATATTGTTTCAGCTCGGTGGAACAAAAAAATTCTTTTCTTCAGGATTCTTGCAAGTACAAATAGGGAACGAAGTAACTAGAAAGATTTGTGAGAATCCTCCCCTTTCTAGAGGGATCATCTAAAAAGCAAGTCATTTGGGGTGCATTCAGACGAAAAGGCTGACATAGATGTTATGGGCCAAATGGATTTCTTTGAATTCAGATTTGCTATGACTCCCTTTTCCCATACATCGTAAATTTTTTCTTTTTTTTTTTTAGTTTTTTTTATGTCTTAGATTTGGGAATCCCATAAAGGAGCCGAATGAAACCAAAATTTCATGTTCGGTTTTGAATTAGAGACGTTAAAAATGATGAATCGACGTCTACTATAACCCCTAGCCTTCCAAGCTAACGATGCGGGTTCGATTCCCGCTATCCGCTTCATATTAATTATTATAATACATGCTTTTGATATGTCCCTAAAATATTTCTTTCACATACAATCCTATTCTTTTTTTTATAGGAGATAGGAAAGTCAGAATGTGAAAGAAATCGGAATGAAAAGCGTCCATTGTCTAATGGATAGGACAGAGGTCTTCTAAACCTTTGGTATAGGTTCAAATCCTATTGGACGCAATTTATTTCCATCTATTTTTGTAGATTGCTATGTCAAGAAACATATTTTGAATGATTCGAATCGGGGCCATTTCTCAACGATTCGTCTTGTACTTAAGAGTGATCAATTTCTTTATTTTTGTTCCTGAAGTAGAAACAGTTCTATCTGTTCCGGAATAGCTTCCTTCAAAAGGGCTTCCGCTTGCGCGGTAAATGTCTTGGTAGAAGATATGATTTCTTGGACCTGAGGTTTATTTGTTTTTAAGTAGGTACGTAACTGAACGAGAAATTTCTTTACCTGTCCAATTTCTAACGGATCAAGATACCCATTCGCTCCAGTATAAATAGTAACTATCTGTTCTTCCACCGTGAGAGGGGCTGCTTGGGATTGTTTGAGCAACTCGCGCAATCGTTGACCTCTTGCCAATTGATTCTGAGTGGCTTTATCGAGATCAGAAGCGAATTGTGCAAAGGCTTCTAACTCTGCGAATTGAGCCAGTTCCAGTTTCGATTTGCCGGCTACTTGTTTCATGGCTTTAATTTGAGCTGCAGATCCTACTCTCGAGACAGAAATACCCACATTAATGGCAGGACGGATTCCGGCATTGAATAGATCAGCGGATAAGAATATTTGTCCATCTGTAATGGAAATCACATTAGTAGGGATATAAGCCGAAACGTCCCCAGATTGAGTCTCAACTATTGGTAAAGCGGTCATACTTCCTTCACCTAAACGAGAACTTGATTTAGCGGCTCTTTCCAAAAGGCGTGAATGCAAATAAAAAACATCTCCTGGATAAGCTTCGCGACCGGGCGGTCTTCTTAATAGAAGAGACATTTGACGATAAGCTTGTGCTTGTTTGGAGAGATCATCATAAATTATTGAAGTATGTCGTTCACGGTACATAAAATATTCAGCCAGAGCCGCTCCTGTATAAGGAGCGAGGTATTGTAATGTAGCAGGTGAATCCGCCGTTTCGGCTACCACAATAGTGTATTCCATTGCGCCTCGTTCCTGGAAAGTGGTCACTACCTGGGCCACGGAGGATGCTTTTTGACCAATAGCTACATAAACACATATTACATTTTGCCCCTTTTGGTTGAGAATAGTATCTGTGGCTACTGCTGTTTTTCCGGTCTGTCTGTCCCCAATAATTAATTCTCGCTGACCGCGTCCTATAGGGATCATCGAATCAATAGCAATAAGTCCCGTTTGAAGAGGCTCATATACGGAACGTCTCGAAATAATACCTGGAGCAGGAGATTCGATTAACCGAGATTCAGAAGCTGAAATTTCACCTCTCCCATCAATGGGTTTAGCCAGAGCATTTATAACACGACCCAAATAAGCCTCACTAACGGGTATCTGAGCAATTCTTCCTGTTGCTTTTACAGAACTTCCCTCTTGTATCATCAAACCGTCACCCATTAATACAACGCCAACATTATTTGATTCCAAATTCAGAGCAATGCCTATTGTACCCTCTTCAAATTCTACTAATTCCCCTGCCATTACTTCATCAAGACCATGAATACGAGCAATGCCGTCGCCTACCTGAAGTACTGTGCCGGTATTCACAATCTTGACTTCTCTATTATATTGTTCAATACGTTCACGGATAATATTACTAATTTCGTCGGCTCGAATGGTTACCATTAGTGTCTCTTAATTCTTTTTCGGAAACAAAGAAAAAAAAAAAAAAATAATGCCTACAGTAGAAGGGCTAATCAGTTACTTCTTTCATGGCCCCGAGCATGCCAATATTAGCACCGATGGTGCGTAAATGTAACTCGCTGTTTGAACAACTATTCAGAGTTCCTAGAGCTCCTTGTAAGGCTTGTTGGAAAACTCGTTGTCGCACCTGATTAATTGCTCTTTGTTGTTCAAAATGAATGGTTTCATTTTTGTAATTTTCTAATCGTTCCAAATTCTCATAAGTGGCATTAATCAAATTCCATTTTTCTCGTTCTATCTCAGAGTATCCATTCACTCGAAACTCATCTGCTTCTATTTCCACTTTCCGTAAGCGAGCCCGGGCTTTTTCGAGCTGCTCAATGGCTCCTTCACGTAGTTCTTCTGAATTTCGAATAGTACTCAAGATCCTCTGTTTTCGATTATCTAATAAATCACTTAATGAAAGTAGATTATCTTCCCATTCATTTCACAACTTCACTTCCATGATCTCTTCCCGAACCAAACATGAATCTTTCGATTCATTTGGCTCTCACACTCAGTTACTTAATGGGTCATTCCATCTATTTTAATGTAATGAGCCTACCCTCTCTTCTCTGTTCGTATTCCAAGATATCAAAACTGATATGATACGAGACCAGAATATTCGGAGGACTCTTCCGACCCGACAAAAAATCTGTCATTGTCAGCAAAGTTGTTTCTTTTTTTTTTGTTTTCTTCAAATCCAAAAAATTCTTCTTATTTTAGACATAGGTCATCGATTCAACATTGGATAAAAAAGGGCGAGACACCTATTTTTACAGTAAATGGTTCAAATCATTTTATCGATATGAGTGTTCTATATCGGATAAATTGCCAACTATTCATTTTTTCGAAACCATCTCCGTACTAACGTAGTGGTAGAAAGAGTACCATGTTGTGCCTGGACTTCAAACGGTTTCGCTTTAACCATGTTAAAGGTCCCACATTATTGGCTGATAGAGAATCAAAGTTGATTTACCAATAAGTTACGAAATGCTATGGTTCTTACATATGATTTCTTAATTTATTCAGAAGTAATTCGTCGAGATCGTGCACCTTTCTTTCCTATTTATAACTTTCCCATTCAAAAAAAAAAAAGGAAAGTGCAGCCGGTTGGATCCAGCCTATTCTTGAAATACACAACTCGCACACACTCCCTTTCCAAAAAAGATCAATACACCAAGCACTACACTTAGATTTATTAGATTTGTTGCTAAAATATCGGTATTAAACCCGAAACTCCCAGCGGATGGCCAGTGACCAAAGGAAACGAAAGAATCGGTTACATCTTTCATATGCTTTTCTCTTATAGATAGGACCAACAAAATGGAACAGAGTTCTTTTTGTATCACTTCGCCCCCTTTGTTTTGGATTGATTTATTTTTATTAATTTCCTTATTATAAATATGAATAGATTCATTTTAATAAATATTTTTCTTTATTATTATTTCCATGGAAATTCTCAATAATCTATTTATTTAGTCCCAGGTTTCATGTCAATTACGAAATACCTCGTTTGTTGTTTGTTGCAACACTTCCTAAAAGTAAAAAAGAGTTTCCATTAAGAACGGAAGGGAAGAAAGCAAGTGGGTCTGCTATGCTAATTCCTCATCCTCAAATCACTCCATCCCCGGGGGTATTGTCTCAACGAAGAAGTGATTGTAGGAGTTAAGTTTGGATATAATTCGGCAAGGCAAGCCCGCGGCAATAAAATAGGAAAAGAAAATAAATATTTATTTTTCACATTTATAGGATTAAACAAAAGGATTCGCAAATAAAAGCGCTAATGCCACGACCAGTCCGTAAATCGTTAAAGCTTCCATAAAAGCCAGACTAAGCAATAAAGTACCTCGTATTTTACCCTCTGCTTCTGGCTGTCTCGCGATACCTTCTACGGCTTGGCCCGCAGCAGTACCTTGACCAACTCCAGGTCCAATAGAAGCAAGTCCCACAGCCAATCCAGCAGCAATAACGGAAGCGGCAGAAATCAATGGATTCATATTAAGTTCCTCGCACCAAAAAAAAGAAATGGTTAATGA
Source organism: Persea americana (assembly GCA_029852735.1). Lineage (NCBI taxonomy): Eukaryota > Viridiplantae > Streptophyta > Magnoliopsida > Laurales > Lauraceae > Persea > Persea americana. The sequence continues at coordinate 23,339 of JAQQXO010000450.1, forward strand.
TACAATCAACCGATGAATTATTACTTCATTATTCCATCACTTAAGATCTATCCGAAAAAAAAAAAGAACTAAGAACTCTGAATTGAAATAATAATATTACTGAATCATCAGAGCTACTTCGATATCTCGTTTTTAGTTTCTATCCGTGGAGTCTTTGTAAATCTATATGATTCCAGTTCTTCCATTTCTTTGTTCCGAACCATTCCATTCTTTCAATTCTTCGCTCTTTCTCTTCTATATGCATGCTTGACTTCATTTGTTTATTCATTCAATCCACAGTCACAGATAAAACGGAAGGGCTTGCATTGGAATCCGTCTAAATTCAGTGGGATGGGAAATAATATATATGGATAGCCCATATATAACTAGTGAATATCTAATATCACATATACATTGTTTCTTTAATAACGTAAACCATCCGTATCTTCTATTGAACCGGATTCTAGAATCATTCTTCGAAACATATACAGGGATTGGCTTAGAGCCCTTACATATACCCAGCTCGACCCCCCTTACTTTTTTTTAATTCTCTAATATCATACATTTTTTTTTTGCTCCTATTCTAGATCGTATATACCGGTATGAGTTGGGATAAGCTTTTTTTTAAGACCATTTCGGAAGCTAGTCAATGATGACCCTCCATGGATTCACCTATATAAGCTGCGGCTAAAGTTGCAAAAATAAGAGCCTGAATCCCGCTTGTGAATAATCCAAGGAACATGACAGGTATAGGAACCACCGAAGGTACTAAAGAAACAAGAACAACAACTACTAATTCATCCGCTAATATATTCCCGAAAAGTCGAAAACTAAGTGATAAGGGTTTTGTGAAATCTTCTAGGATGTTAATTGGTAAAAGTATTGGAGTTGGTTGAATGTATTTACCGAAATAACCCAATCCTTTTTTGGTAAGACCCGCATAGAAATATGCCACTGACGTAGGTAAAGCTAAAGCAACAGTAGTATTTATATCATTCGTGGGTGCAGCTAACTCTCCATGCGGTAACTGTATGATTTTCCGGGGTAAAAGGGCACCTGACCAGTTAGAAACAAAAATAAATAGGAACATAGTTCCAATAAAGGGAACCCAAGGACCATATTCTTCTCCAATCTGAGTTTTGCTCAAGTCTCGAATGAATTCGAGGACATATTCGAAGAAATTCTGACCGTCGGTTGGAATGGTTTGTGGATTCCGAACAGCTATAGTGGCTGAACCTAATAAGATAGCAATTACAACCCAAGAAGTGATAAGTACTTGGGCATGGACTTGGAAACCCCCTATTTGCCAATAAAAATGTTGGCCTACTTCCACATCGGATATATCGTATAACACTTTTAGTGAGTTGATGGAACAGGGTAAAACATTCATATTGCCCTCTGACATAAATGGAACTTAAAAAGGAATTATTTTGATTCAGCCATCTCGTATCTCTTTCTCAACTCGTCTACTTTGAATCAATCGTATATTTCGGATCCCAAGTGATCACATAATATCCCCAGTGATTTTGATCTCTTTTTTGAGACTCAGGGATAGTAACCGATTCAATCAATTTATGGAGTTTCCAAAGTCATTGACTTATCCTATTATTAATCAACAATTTCTTATATAGCTAGAACCGCCCTCACAAATTGCGGATACTAATTTGTTAAGAATCAATCGGATTGAAGCTATAGCGTCATCGTTCGCTGGAATCGGAATATTTGCGAGATCCGGGTCACAATTTGTATCGATTAAACAAATTGTTGGAATCCCCAAAGTGAGACATTCTCGAAGAGCCGTATATTCTTCTTGCTGATCAACGATGATTACAATATCGGGTAACCCCGTCATATATTTGATCCCGCCCAGATAGGTTTGCAAGTGAGATAATTGCCTCTTCAACATTGCTACATCTCTTTTCGGGAGACAATTGAGTTTCCCCGTATTTTGTTCCGATCTCAAGTTCCTGAACCTATGAAGTCTCATTTCTGTAGTG
>JAQQXO010000451.1:0-2500 GCA_029852735.1 Persea americana
GAAACAATGGTCGGCACCAACCCCTACATTGTTGTGGCGTTGCGACGTCGGTCCGGTCGGTGCACGGTCTGTCCGTGCTGTCTGCTGCCTGTCCCGTGTGCAGTCTGCGCGTGCGTGCTGCTTTGTAGTGTGTGCACGCTGCTGCGACACCAGTGCGTGCGTGCGTGCTGCTGTGCCGTGCGCGCGTGCTGCTGCGTCTGCAGTGCGCGTGTGCTGCTGTGTCGTTCGCGCGTGCTGCTGCGCCTGCAGTGCGTGCTTGCTGCTGCGTGGGTGCTGCTGCTGCGTCGGCCGTGCGCGGTCTGTCCGTGCGTGCGTGCTGCTGTCTCGGTCGACCCCCGGCCCGTTTTGTCGTATCCGGACGTTTATACCCCGGGGGTTGGAAACAATGGTCGGCCTCAACCCCTACCATGTCGTGGCACTGCGCCGTCGGTTCGGCCGGCCGCTACGGTCGCCCGAGGCCCGTTTCATCGATTTCGGACGTTTATACCCAGGAGGTGGGAAACAATGGTCGGCACCAACCCCTACATTGTTGTGGCGTTGCGACGTCGGTCCGGTCGGTGCACGGTCTGTCCGTGCTGTCTGCTGCCTGTCCCGTGTGCAGTCTGCGCGTGCGTGCTGCTGTGTAGTGTGTGCACGCTGCTGCGACACCAGTGCGTGCGTGCGTGCTGCTGTGCCGTGCGCGCGTGCTGCTGCGTCTGCAGTGCGCGTGTGCTGCTGTGTCGTTCGCGCGTGCTGCTGCGCCTGCAGTGCGTGCTTGCTGCTGCGTGGGTGCTGCTGCTGCGTCGGCCGTGCGCGGTCTGTCCGTGCGTGCGTGCTGCTGTCTCGGTCGACCCCCGGCCCGTTTTGTCGTATCCGGACGTTTATACCCCGGGGGTTGGAAACAATGGTCGGCCTCAACCCCTACCATGTCGTGGCACTGCGCCGTCGGTTCGGCCGGCCGCTACGGTCGCCCGAGGACCGTTTCATCGATTTCGGACGTTTATACCCAGGAGGTGGGAAACAATGGTCGGCACCAACCCCTACATTGTTGTGGCGTTGCGACGTCGGTCCGGTCGGTGCACGGTCTGTCCGTGCTGTCTGCTGCCTGTCCCGTGTGCAGTTTGCGCGAGCGTGCTGCTGTGTAGTGTGTGCACGCTGCTGCGACACCAGTGCGTGCGTGCGTGCTGCTGTGCCGTGCGCGCGTGCTGCTCCGTCTGCAGTGCGCGTGTGCTGCTGTGTCGTTCGCGCGTGCTGCTGCGCCTGCATTGCGTGCTTGCTGCTGCGTGGGTGCGTGGGTGCTGCTGCTGCGTCGGCCGTGCGCGGTCTGTCCGTGCGTGCGTGCTGCTGTCTCGGTCGACCCCCGGCCCGTTTTGTCGAATCCGGACGTTTATACCCCGGGGGTTGGAAACAATGGTCGGCCTCAACCCCTACCATGTCGTGGCACTGCACCGTCGGTTCGGCCGGCCGCTACGGTCGCCCGAGGCCCGTTTCATCGATTTCGGACGTTTATACCCAGGAGGTGGGAAACAATGGTCGGCACCAACCCCTACATTGTTGTGGCGTTGCGACGTCGGTCCGGTCGGTGCACGGTCTGTCCGTGCTGTCTGCTGCCTGTCCCGTGTGCAGTCTGCGCGTGCGTGCTGCTGTGTAGTGTGTGCACGCTGCTGCGACACCAGTGCGTGCGTGCGTGCTGCTGTGCCGTGCGCGCGTGCTGCTGCGTCTGCAGTGCGCGTGTGCTGCTGTGTCGTTTGCGCGTGCTGCTGCGCCTGCAGTGCGTGCTTGCTGCTGCGTGGGTGCGTGGGTGCTGCTGCTGCGTCGGCCGTGCGCGGTCTGTCCGTGCGTGCGTGCTGCTGTCTCGGTCGACCCCCGGCCCGTTTTGTCGTATCCGGACGTTTATACCCCGGGGGTTGGAAACAATGGTCGGCCTCAACCCCTACCATGTCGTGGCACTGCGCCGTCGGTTCGGCCGGCCGCTACGGTCGCCCGAGGCCCGTTTCATCGATTTCGGACGTTTATACCCAGGAGGTGGGAAACAATGGTCGGCACCAACCCCTACATTGTTGTGGCGTTGCGACGTCGGTCCGGTCGGTGCACGGTCTGTCCGTGCTGTCTGCTGCCTGTCCCGTGTGCAGTCTGCGCGAGCGTGCTGCTGTGTAGTGTGTGCACGCTGCTGCGACACCAGTGCGTGCGTGCGTGCTGCTGTGCCGTGCGTGCGAGCTGCTGCGTCTGCAGTGCGCGCGCGCTGCTGCGTCGGCCAGTGCGCGCGCGCTGCTGTGTCGTTCGCGCGTGCTGCTGCGACGGCAGTGCGCGCGTGCTGCTGCGTCTTCAGTGCGTGGGTGCTGCTGCTGCGTCGGCCGTGCGCGGTCTGTCCGTGGGTGCGTGCTGCTGTCTCGGTCGCCCCCCGGCCCGTTTTGTCGAATTTGGACGTTTATACCCCGGGGGTTGGAAACAATGGTCGGCCCCAACCCCTACCATGTCGTGGCACTGCGCCGTCGGTTCGGCCGGCCGCTACGGTCGCCCA